>MU782778.1:25777-52881 GCA_026770625.1 Nicotiana glauca | reverse complement strand
CCCCCCCCCCCCGTACTTGAGTCTTATTGTAGGGAACCTCTGATACTGTTGAAATGCTCTAAGTTAGCAGGAACAATGGTTGCCTCGTTAAAAACTTTGCCAGAAAAACCCATTTGGGACAAAATCGATCTAAGGAAAAAAAAAGTGCAATGCGTGCTTTAAGATCCAAAGCTTCGTGACCGATCCTTGTCGATAGCCTGCAAGTGTTAGTCAAAAAAATAGAAAGGATTGGAATAGGGTCGTACCTTTATCCAGATTTTGGATATTTAACATGATCTTCCTCAGCATCAAGCCCCCGTGAATTTTGACCTCGATCATTTCTCCCCTAATTTTGTGCAAAGTTTTTCCCAGATTTGCTGCCTCTATGGTCTCCGTTGTACGATTGATATCGATCTCTATTCGACCTCGGTTCTTGATTGATATCCATTTAGATCCTATTCATGGGCCTGCTAGGATAAACGAACTCTGAATGAGTCCCTAGTTGATCATCTTCGACCCTAATCTTTGATTGATACCAATTATGTACGTCGGCCCAAGTGACAACCGGGCACTCGATTAAAATTTGCTTCAACTGTTGTGAAGCTATGGAACTCTGATTATTGAGACCTTGAGTGAAAGCTTGAACAACCCAATCATCGGTGACCGGAGGCAAATCCATTCTATCCGTTTGGAACCGAGATACGAATTCCCTGAGCATCTCGTTAATTTTTTTGCCTTATCTTGAAAAGGTCCAACTTTCTTATTGCAATTTTAATGGCTCCGGCATGTGCCTTTACAAAAGAATCTGCAAGCATAGCAAATGAATCAATAGAATTAGGGGGTAAATTATGGTACCATATTAAGGCACCCTCAGATAGAGTCTCCGCGAATTTCTTTAGCAATACAGACTCGATTTCATCGTCTTCCAAGTCATTTCCTTTTATGGCACATATATAAGAGGTAACATGCTCGTTGGGGTCCAAGGTCTCGTTGTATTTAGGTATATCGGCATCCTGAACTTTTTTGGTATGGGCTTCAGAACCGCACTTGGAGGGAATTGTTTTTGCACAAACCTTTTGGAGTCCATTCATTTTAAGATCGGTGGTGCCCCCGGAATCCGATCGACTCTAGAATTGTAGGTCTCCAACTTCTTGTCGTTAGCCTCGATTTTATTTTCTCCCTACTCTATTCTCTTAGTAATCTCCTCGATCATTCTCATTATAGCATGGTCAGTTGTCGAAGTATTGTCACCTGATCTTTCAGGAACTGGCTCGGTACGACGAGTAGCCTATCGTTCGACCCTACTCGGTGTCATGTGCTAATTTTGCAACTAAGCAATGGTATTTTGTTGGGCTTGCAACATTTTAAATATAACTTGGAGATTGACACCTTCGTATCCCCCGCTATGAGTACCTTGACCATTAGTTCGACCCCCTCTACGTACGCTTCCATCGGGATCCCCGCTTATGTCCGCATTCAGAGCAATATGTGAACCGACGTCGACCAGGTTGACGGGTGGTCCTCCTCTGATGTCAGCTTATGGCACCTCGATTCCTAGAGTTATTCTGTGTTTTATGAGTTTAACATGATTTATCCTGAAAACAAATGTCTTGACAAGAAACAAGCGTAAAATAGTGTGTTATACCAGAATTAACACTGAATAATCACTATTATCCTTAGCCTCACGGTGGGCACTAATTTTTTTACCTCGAAATACGGTAACAATAAAACTTGTAATGTGGTTGTAAGGATACGTGATCTAATTCAATGCCAATTGATAACTAGGTAAATAAATAAAGGAATTAAGCGATTTAAATTAATCAAACTTGTATAACTGCAAGTTATCGATCCCAATCTGGATTATAATCGAGATCAAATGCCAAGAACAGTAAGAGTAACAATATTAGTATGAACAATAAGAACTATAAAGAGCGAATAAAAGAATGTTTGTATTTCTCAGTAGAAGTGCAAGCGAGAACTCATGTATGATAATAATTCCCCCTACAAACGAATAAGGTTCCTCTTTATATAGTAAAGAAATCCTAAATAAGATATGACTATACTTTTGGAAGTAAATTACATGACTGATATCTTTAACCGTTAATGGTTCTACCGGTTCCGAGATTCACGTCGGGATTGGTGATCGATCGCGGATATCTCGTGATTCTATTACTATGTTGTCGATTTAGCCCGATCTCGATCCCTTAGTCTTCATATTCTCTTAGCCCAAACTTGCTTCGATTCTTGCTCATTCTCGAGACATACCTTCAATCCCGTAAAATAGGGTATCCTCGATTTTTACCGTATACATATACTTTTGAGAAAATACAAGAAACGCTTTTTAAAAGCTTGCGAACACTAATAATTGCTCAAAGTACTTTTCAAATTAGTTAGTCAAACATAAACTACTTCTTGTCAAAAGTACTTTTTTGAAAAAAAATAAGTTGATTTTAGAAGTGTGGCCAAATAGGCTAGTAACTTGTGAAAAAAATAGAGAAATTTTCACAAACCACTATTGTTTAGTGGTTATTAGCTAGTTGTAGCTACCATTTACTGTATTACTTCCTATAGCTATGTTTTCAGTTTTTTTTAGAGTGTATTCAATGTATTTAAGCTACTGTATTCATGAATACAGTAGCAAAACTCGGCGTGAATCAGGGGATTTCAGCTAGACAATTATTGTATTCGACTGTATTCACGATATGTATTTGTGAATATAGTAATGTAAAAAGAGCAAATCGTGGTCTATTCAGCTATTTTTAAATAGAAAGTGAATCAATTAACACAATAGACTCCTAATATAACTCAGCTAACTCAATTACATCACCCATAATCTGTATTTGACGCGAAATATGCTGAATATTTTTTTCAGCCGATAAATACAACAAAACAGAGCAATCACCGAGTTTCTAATCCTTCCCCTTTTCTGTTAATATCGTTCGTGGGTGTTTCTGTTTTCTACCAATAAAATTTGAGATTCATCTATAGTGCAAAAACATATGAATACATACTACAAATACATTTGAATAGTATATACATCTGAATACATAAATTATATTTATTAAAAAAATATATGAACACATTCAGGGAATACATCGAGACATTGAATACAGTGAAATACAACAAGATAAATTGTAATACAATAAAAAAAGAAGATAATGAATACAATGAAATACATGAAAATACATCGAAATACATTGAAATACAATTAACCCTAAAATCTTTTTAGAGACTCCATCAAAGATTTGGGGACTGTTTGGCTATTCAAATTTGATGTCATTAGCCTACGCAACCCCCCTTTATTCCTCTTCTCTTTCACCATCTCTGTTGTGGTCTCCTCATGACCACGTTCACCTATGACTTAACCCAACAACAACACTCCTCCATTTTCTAACTCATCCCACAACATTTTAATAAACTCTTCTCACTGTTATTATCCTCAGTTTCACCGCTCGAAATGTTAAAGACCCTTAAATTCAGGCGTTTTTCTCATCTGGGCCGTCTTCAATTTTCTTCAATACCCGAAATTTCTGCTTCACTAGGCAGGAATTTCTAGAACCAACTTGCTATTGAATTTTCTTCACGGGGTAGGAGAGAACTCGTTAGCTATTATACAAAGCATTGAGAGAGAGAGAGAGAGAGAGGAGAAAAATATGAAAGAATGAGAGAGAAAAATAATACAAAGCGTATTTTAAGGCTTAAGGGTAGGAGATGACCATAAATAGATATCTGGCTATAAAGATCTAAGGTAGCTATGAAATATAATTTTTTAAAAGAGTATTTATTTTAAATAAATAAAGTATTAACCTTTGTTATAAGAGGTAAAAATTCCAAAAAGAAATGGTAGTAGTTGAAAATTTAGATAGGAAAGAAAATATTGGAAAGTAAATAATTAGTTGGTAAAAAAGAACTGAAATGTGAAAAATATGTGAAGAAAACACTTCGTCGGTCAAAATGATCTAAAACGTGGAAATATTGTTCAAGTAGGATTCTGCATCTTGAGTACATAGATATAGTTGCAATTACAAAAGGTAGTTCACCCTCCTCTATCCATTTTTTTAATATGCGGCGAATTGGTCCAACTACATTCATCAAAAGTAATATTAATATGTATAAGTATTGTTATTTGTATTGGGACTTTCAACTAATTCGAAAAATAGAGATCTATGCTTACAAAAGATACAATTCAAGGTTCGAATTCAAGACTTCCGGAGGGTTAAGCTATCGATCCATCCCACGACCCATTGGTGGCGGTGGCGAATCTAGAGAGTAGCTATCGGGTTCCCGGGAATCCAATAATTTTTGCGTAGATTCTATATTTCTATTAAAAATCCACTAAATATTTATAAATATCTAACTGTGAATCCAGTTATTATTGTATATTAATTTGAGAATATGACAGTAATCATATACTTTAAATCCTGGATCCGGCTCTGATTGGTGGTTGTTGGTAGTTGACTAGCTATATATAAAACTTAGAAAAATACAAAAGTTAAATCATTCACACTTTTGTATTTGTCATGATAATTGGAAATGGTCCATTTTTCTAAGTTTCAAGTAAGCTAGTTTTCCTATCCCTATCCTTTTCATTGTCATTCCATGTTGTTTTATTTGCAAGTCAAATCAAAGAAGGATGCTTAATTATATTGTATTTGAATTTTCGATCTAAAAAATGCGTGAAAGGAGCAGAAAGTTCGAGAAATAAAGAAATATTTGAAGAAACTAATTGGTCAAACTGATCTTAAATGCAAAATTATTTGAAGTAAATGGTTAAAATGTACTATAATTTATCTTAAATGTGAAAGTATTTGAATTATGTCCTCATATGGTCCTACCTATGTGACGTGATGCTCTAACAAGTCATCTCTTCGGTTTTTGGCTCATCTAAAACTAATATTTTGAGGGTGAGATACATTCGTGTAAAACTAAACTAAAACTATAATAAAATTTGGGTTCCTAAATATAATATTTGAAAATTTAATTTTTAAATTATAATGAATTTACTGCTAGAAATTTTAAATATCAAATTTATTTAAATTTAAATTTTGAATCAGTCTCTAAAAATGCCCGCCGCTCCTAAGTTTAATGAATTGACAATCTGTCTATTCAAATTAATTTCTACTTGGTCCCGTCCTTTTCATCCTCTCGGAGACAATATCATAGTTTTAGCATGACTTTCTAAGAAAATAATAGTACTCATATTAATAATAACTTCAAATATTTCAAAAGATTTTTCGTTTTATCATGATTTGTTAATTAATATTGTTTTTTAATTAAAAAAAAAAAGAATAAGAAATTGCCGTGCACATGATGCTAATATTGTGATCTTTCACAGAAATTGCAAAATGCAGTTTAAGAGAAGATACGTAACTCTATAATAATAACAAATTCAATAAAATGAGAGAAACATGAATCGACCAATAACTTTGTATGCAAGTAAAAAAAAGAAAATTTTGAGTCAAAACGCAACGTGGGTTTCATTTCACATTTCATTATCATCACAATACAAAAAAAAATTGAACAACCAAAAGCTCAAAACTGAGATACCTGTGCAGCCGAAACTAGATTCTGTGCAGCATTTTATCGAATGATTTGTGGGGTTTAAAACTAGTGAATAAAATCTCGAATCTGTTTGAAAAATTGGAGCAAAGAGAAAAGGATTTATCAGAAAGGAACTAAACTTTCTCTAATTAACAACAAATGTAGAAGTAGTTTCTTTTGTGACTTGAGGTAGGCACATGGAAGTTTCTTTTGTTGGGTCTTTTTTTTTTTAGTGGAAAATGATTGAAGTTTGGTGGTCATTACCTTTTTTAAGATTCCATCATTATTAATTATCACAGAGTTGGATAGCACTGTATAGGCTTTTTGTTTTTCTTCTTTCAAATAGGTATAGGTTCTCTTTAAAGGTGCCTTGAATTAACCGCAACACCAGCTAACCTAAGAATTTTTTCAAGAGTATACACATTTAAAAGAAGTGAAAAAAATTTCGATAAAGAGCGTTTAATATGTATTATATAACTTTAAAACGTAATATTTTATTTATATGCACAGTATAATTTCGATCAGTTGACCACCTTATCACTATGTGGCTTCGCCACTGAGTTTCGGTAAAGTTGACTACGTGTCATCTACAAGTCATAGAAGCAGTCACTAATGCTTGCACTAGGTTGGGTTGTCTACATTATACTTCCTCCGGTCCAAAATAAGTGATTTTTTAGACTTTTTCTTGTGGTTCAAAATAAATAATTTTTTCAGATTTCAAGAATGGATTAATTATTTTTTTTCCTACATTGTCCTTAGAGTAAATAGTGTTGGAATATGTGTTAGGAGTGTTTATGTGAGATAGTAAAAGTTAATATGGTCAATTCCATTACAATTAATGCTAAAAGTGAATTTCTTAATTTGTGTAAAAACATCCAAAAAACCACTTATTTTGAACTGGATGGAGTATTATTAGGTACAACTCTTTCTCGAACTTTGTGTGAATACAGAATACTTTGTCCATTGAGCTGACCCTATTTATATAGGCTCTCCTTGGCTTCTTATTCTACCGGACTTTGCTTTTCCTTTTTTCAATTATTTCCAATAAATCTCATTACAAATCCCAAATATTATTTTTCTGGAAAAAAATTATAGGCGAAATTTAGAATGAAAGAACGGATGCTTGATTGTACTCTCGTGTTTTTATAGCAAAAGATGTGTGAAAGAGATGAATTTGAGAAATAAAAACAGTTGATTATGATTCGCGCGTCTCATGTCCCTTCTCCACAGGCTAAGTGGCGTTTGGACATGTATATAATTTTAAGTTATTTTTGAAGTTTTGTGAGTGATCTAAGTGAAAAATTCTGAAAACTTTTTTGAAGTTTTTTAAATTTTCGAAAAATTCAAAAAATGCATCTTCAAGTGAAAATTGAAAATTTTATGAACAAGATTATGAATAAAAGAAAGAAAAAATTCAAAAAAAGGAAAAATTTCTTATGTACAAACGGGTTCTTATAAATCACATGCACGTAATAAAGAACTATCTCTAAGATGTCTTGTGAATAGCTTCTTTGTCCTGTACAAATAAAAGTTTCATCCTTCGCTTCTTTTGCGAGGCTATTCGTTTGGCCAAGCTGTAAAAATTTTATTTTAAAAAATATTTTTTTTTAAAGTATTTTTGGTGAGAAGTAGTTTGTGTTTGACTAATTAATTTGAAAAGCACTTCTCAACAGCAATTAGTATTTGGTCAAACTTTAAAAAACTTCTTCTAATTATATTTTTCTCAAAAGTGCTTTTTAGATAAGTGCTTTCGAAGAAAATCTACTTTTTTTTTTGCCTCTCCTTCTCCTCAAAAACACTTTTTTCTTTTTAAAAGCTTGACCAAACACTTTAATTTTAGAAAAAAATACTTTTGACAAAAAAAAAATATTTTTGAGAAGCTTGACCAAATAGGCTATATATATCACGGTTTTAGCATGGCCCTGTCCAAAAATTGTAAGTGCTTATATAAATACACCTTTCAGATGCGGATTCAAGATTTAAAGAGAATGAGTGTACTATTGGGAAGAGGTGGATCTAAAATTTATATTTGATTGGTTTAACTTTAGTCTCTTACTATGATCCACTATTCTTTTAAAATTATAGGTTCAAAATTATATTCTTTTTGAAATTTTAGTAATTTTTACATATATATCTATACGCCGTACCAAAAATAAGACCTTCCAAGTGAGATTTGAACTACCAATTTTACTTGTAATAGTGCACCCAATAATAATTGCACTATAATAGTCTTTGAGCAAGGGTTGACGCAGATATATATAAGTAATTTTAAAGAAATATAACATTATTATACATGGTTTAGGGAGAAGAACATGTGCTCACGTGAACCCATATCCGTCAGCTCAGATACGCCTTTGCTCCTTCGGTGATCCTTCTTGATTGTTATATTTCTCATTTGGAGAGTCAATTTGATTAATCTTCCTTGTTAAATTGAATTAGATCAATTTAATATTTAAAAATTATACTAAAATAGTACTTACAATTTAGGTATGAGATAAAGATAGTGGGTGTTTCGTGAGTTTCCATGTTCATGGCGCTCTAGTCAATTGGATAATACCCCCGGAGTCAAAAGGATTATGACCATCACCTTTCTGTTCACATGTTAATGTGATCCTTCTGAGAAAGTCCAAGAAATTTTCAAATAATGAAGGAGTTTTACTTACAAATTAGAATTGCACCCTTGTACTATTAATAATGATCGGGCTTTTATCTTTTTGAGCGGAGGGTCTTTCGGAAACAGTCTTTTACCCCTTTCAGGGTATATATAAGGTCTGCATACACACTACCCTCCCCAGATTCCACTAATAGAATTTTACTAGATCGGCGTTAATGTTGTTGTTCTTTAAGGGGATTTTGCACTGAAAGCTGTCGCTATGCTGCTTAAAGAATTTGTATACTCCTGTTAACTTCAACCAGTTTAGAACCTAGTATTGATTAACTGATCGACACATCTTCACATTCAAGTGACCATTCACATGGAAATTAACTTTGTGCCGGCATAATTGTATAGGTTCAAATTCGGCAACCATGACCACTACCGAGTACGACGAGAAACGAGGTTATCGTGGTGCAGCATTTGATGGTCGTCAAGGTTAAAGGCAGCGACCAAGGGTGGTCAATTGATGCACAACGTCTACGATGGTCTAAGCTTAGTAGGGGACAACAAGAATATGCTTTTTGAATATTCTTCATGTTGTACTTTTTTAGGGTTTCATAGGGGATTGTCCGTTAAAAATAGGAAGAGTCAGTAGAGAATGGAGGGGAGAGACAAAAAAGACAAAAGAACACTTTGTAAAGAATTATCTAAGAGTGAATACAAAAGTAGTCTCGTTCATTGATTACAAGAACAAGAAAGTATATATCATTACATCATATAGAAAAGATCCAAGGTTTCCTCAATCATCTGATATTTATTTCTTCCCTACGCCGATTGTATCTATGCATATTGATTGTGCATTAAAGTCTTCACATTTATAAGCATTTATTCGATTCTAGCATACTAGTCACATCATTCATCTTACTTACTTCTCCCATCTCTAGATCTAGATTTTATTATGCTTAACTAAGATTGACCTCATTATTATCATTAATTGATTTAATCAAAAGGGTTTTGATATTATTTGATCAAGCAATTTGGCGCTGTCTGTGTGAATTTCTTTAGTTAAGATTTTAATTTCATCTAAATCACAAAAAGGGATAGTCACCTCTACCTACCTTTGCATAAACTAACAATGGCAGGAAAAGGAGATGCAAGGTTAAAAGCAATTGTAGGAGTCAGTACCAACATCCTGAACACCATCAACGAAAACAGCAGGGAAGATAACGAAAAGGTGACACCAAACACTACACCTAGGGGAGACACTTTATCTCCCCTGCATGAAAGCATAACTGCTTCGCGCGAGAAGGAAGCATCCACGTCTACAACAGGAGAGGTCCCGCCGGCGGTAAAAAGACTAGTGGAAGAGTGGCTGACAAACACTTTGAACAACATACTTGATAAACCCGCTTAAAGGGTGTCACAACAATCGTCGGTGAACTAGATGCCCCCCGCACAGGTAACACTCATCCTACTATTGACATAGGTAATGACACACTCGCAACCATCCTAAAGAAGATGGAGGAAATGGAAAATGAGAATAAGGCGCTCCGTGACCAGATGAAGGAGCATCAAGAAAGGATTGACAAAATACTAGGCGCCCCGAAATTGTTACCAAAATGGGACGTTGGTCGATTTATCGAGCAACCATACAATGAAGAAGCAACCTCCCACGCCATTCCAAAAACCTTCCAAATGCCACCGTACCTAAAGATATACGATGGTACTACAGACCTAGAAGATCATATCATCCACTACGTCACAGCTGTAAAGGGCAACGATCTTTCGAAAGAACAAGTACCATCGGTGCTACTGAAAAAATTCGGAGAAACCCTAATAGGGGAAGCCCTAACCTGGTACTCGCAACTACCAGCACGGTCTATAGCAACATTAGAAGAAATGGCAGATAAGTTTGTTACCGCTCATGCAGGAGCTAAAAAGGCGGAAGCAAGGATAAACGACATTTTCGCCGTTATACAGACGCCCGGCGAGGGATTTCCTAGCCCGATTCAACAAGGTGAGAATGAGCTTACCAAATGTGTCAGAGGGGATAGCGGTAGCAGCCTTCCAGAACAAGTTAAACAGAAGTGGGTCGAGAGCGACCGGAAAGCTGATAAGCAGGCTCATGAAATACCCTCCCACCACTTGGGAAGAAATCCCAACGCCTATTGTGCCGAGGTAAGGGCCGAAGAGGACGAACTCAATGGTCTGATCCGTCGGCTAACGTCAGTTCAAACTAAAGCTGGAAAGATCAACGCAATGACGGTCAAAGGGACTAGTTACCCCGCCTCAGTCGAAAAAAGACATCAGCTCTACATCAGGGCACCCATCCTACCTCCTCTACGACACACAGATGTCCCACCTCGACATACCGTGCCACACCGAAATGAAAGAGGTATGCCTCCACTCTTATCTTCTCACAATTTTTGTGTTTCCCCTTCAGAAATAGTGTACGCACTAGAGAAGCTCGGTCCAAAGGTGTAATGGCCGCAAAATATGAAATCCGACCTGAGCACCTAGAAACCGAATGTTCTCTACGAATTCCACCTAGAAAGGGGTCATAAAATCGAGGATTGCATATGTCTGCAGCAGGAGGTAGTAAGAATGCTAAATCAGGGACACCTGAAAGAACTATTAAGCGACTAGGGAGGAGCTAACTTTGCTTGCGGACGCGAACAACCCCAAGGACCCTCAAAATTGCCTTCTCCCGCTCGTACCATACAAATGATCATCGATGGAGGTGACGACACAGTAGACAACCACGTAAAGTTCACTACTATACACAAACTCAAACGGTCGATCACTCATAAACAGTATAATAATCTCGAAGATAGTATCATCTTCGATAAATCAGATACCTATGACTTGTCTTTCCCTCACTACGATGCTCTTGTTATCACTTTACGAATTGCAGATACTAATTTAAAAGGAATAATGGTGGATGAAAAAAGTGGTGCGTGTATTATCCATCCTCGAGTCCTCGTACAAATAAGACTCGACGATAAAATAATATCGCATTGCATAACACTAACCAGTTTTATTAATGCAGTTGAACGAACTTCTGGAGAGATAGTACTGCCCGTCCTAGCCGAAGGAATCACCTTAGAAACGACGTTTCACGTCATGGATCAAGATACAACCCACAATGCTATCATAGGGCGCCCATGGATACACGGCATGCGAGCAATCCCGTCAAGTCTCTATCAAGTAATCAAGTTTCCTACTATATGCGGATATTCAGCATCCGGGACGAAAAATGCACCGCACAAGAGTGCTATCGTATCGCCCAGGATTGCGCACATACCTAGCAGCTAAAAGGAGCAAGTGCAGAAGCATAGCAATAATCGATGTCGGTAACCAAAATTGACGTACAGAGAGATACTATCAAGGACCCAGACATCGTAGAGGCCTCCGAGTCAGCCATAGAAGACCTCGATCCCGTCCAACTGGACAACAACAAAAACACAAAAAAGGCTTATATTGAGCATAATCTCTTAGAGCCAGGTAAGTTCCGTAAATTCTTAACTGACAGTGCAGATTTATTTGCCTTCTCCCATTCAGATATGCCAGGCACCCCGAAATACATCGCCATGCATAAACTGAATGTTGACCCCCTCTACCCACCTATGCGGAAAATGAGGAAAAAGTTCAACGCCGCAATCAACGATGCAATCAACGAAGAAGTTGATAAGCTGCTCGCCAATGGCTCCATCCGAGATTCAAATTATCCCTAGTGGATCGCTAATGTAGTCATGGTGAAGAAGAAAACCGAAAAGTGGCGGATGTGTGTCGACTTCACAGACCTAAACAAGGCGTGCCCAAAAGATTCCTTTCCAGTGCCGCACATCGACTAGCTCATCGACGCAACAACGGAACACGAGTTGCTAAGCTTCTTAGATGCCTACTCGGGTTACAACCAGATCTTAATGGAAGAAGAGGACCAAGACAAAACTACTTTTATCACTTACCGGGAAACGTACTGCTATAGAGTCATGCCGTTCGGACTTAAGAATGCGGAGGCGACATACCAAAGGTTAGTCACCAAGATGTTCAAAAATTAACTCCACAAAACAATGGAGGTCTAATTGATGACATGCTAGTCAAGCCGAAAAGGAAAGAAGATCACATCGATCAAATTCCTCGGCTTTCTGGTATCTCAAAATGGCATCGACGTCAATCCAGATTAGATTAAGGCCATCGAAGGAATACCGAAAACATTGACCAGCAAAAAGCAGGTACAAAAATTGATGGGTCAGATATATTTGAGGTGGGCGACATTCCAGTTATTTTGTAGTAGTTTTCCTTCCGTTGTTTCTAATTGGAATGCTTCTTTGTTTGTTGTTGCTGTGATTTTATATGGCCCGTCCCAGTTTGTTCCGAATTTTCCTTCATTTGGGTCTTTTGTTGTTTGTGTTTGGCTTTGAGGACGTATTCCTCGACTCTGAGTGGTCGCACTTTGGCCTTATTATTATAGTACCTTTCTGGTTGTTTTTTGGCTACCATCCTTACGTGAGCCACATCCCTTCGTTCTTCCACTTCGTCCAGGTTTTGTATTCTATTTTCGTCGTTGTGTAGTCCACTCTCATTGAAGTATCTCAGGCTAGGTTCCCCAACCTCAACTGGTATAGAGGCATCGGTCCCGTAGACTAACAAATATGGCATTTCGCCTGTGCTGGTTTTTGGCGTGGTGCGGTAAGCCCACAATACCTCTGGTAGCAATTTCGGCCATAACCCTTTAGCGTCCTTGAGCCTTTTCTTTAGTATATTCAATATTATTTTGTTAGAGGATTCGGCTTGACCGTTACCAGTGGGGTGATATGGTGCAGAGAGTATCCGCTTAATGCGGCATTTTTCGAAGAACTTGGTCGTCTTTTTCCCGACGAACTGAAGTCCATTGTCACAACTGATTTCTTTGGGGATGCAGAAGCAACATATTATGTTTTTCCATATAAATGCGATGACTTCCTGCTCGTGTATTTGGATGAACGCACATGCTTCCACCTATTTGGAAAAGTAACTAGTTAAAATCAAAAGGAAACGTATCTTACCTCGGCATGCTGGGAGGGGTCCGATGATATCCATTCCCCATTTTATAAACGTCCATGGCGAAGTGATGGAATGCAAGAGTTCGCTCGCTTGGTGTATCATAGGGGCGTATTTTTGGCATTGCTCACATATCTTGACGTAATCCATGGCTTCCTTTTCATAGTGGGCCAACAGTATCCTGCGTGAATAAGGCATCTGACGAGGGCTCGGTTTCCTGTATGGGCACCACAGTGGCCCTCACGTACTTCTTCTAGCACACGCCTAGTTTGGTTTGGTCCAAGACATTTGGCCAAAGGGCCGTTGAACGTCCTTTTGTAAAGATCATTATTTTTTAGGTTGTACCTGGTCGCCTGTATTCGAAGTTTTTTGGCTTCTTTTTTATCTCATGGGAGTGTTCCTTCCTGCAAATATGTTATAATGCAGTTGCGCCAGTCCCAAGTTAAATTTATAGAATGCACCTCGATCTGGTCTATTGATGAGTGGAGGAGGGTGGCAACGTTTTTCTTGGTGATACTTTGGTTGCTGCCGCCAGTTTGGCGAGACCATCTGCTTCGATATTTTGCGCCCAGGGTATTTGGTCGAGTCGGCATTCGTCGAATTCTGGTAGTAGTTTGTGGGTTTTTATCTGGTATTTCTGAAGTCTCTGCTCCTTGAATTGTAAATTCCCAGTAACTTGATTTACAACGAGTTGAGAATCGCAGCGAAGGATGACTCATCGTGCACCATACTTGAGGGCTAATTTCAGTCCGACAATCGCGGCCTCATACTCGGCCTCATTGTTAGTCATTTCGGGACACAGTATGGACTGGAGAATTACTTCACCTTGTGGGACTTCAAGTACGAGTCCCAGTGCAGATCCCGATGCATTGGATGCGCCGTCGGTGTAAAGGACCCAGAGATCAGGTGGGTTGGCTCATGCGGAAAGGGATAGTGCGACTGCCGTCTCTGAGGCAGCGGCTCTAGAAGACGCCCTCCGTGTTTGTAGATTAGAGCGGGACAAGGAGGTGGAGACATCTGCGCTTAAGGTAGCAAGATTTGAGGGACGTATCCGAAATTTGGAGGCGGAGTTGTCCACGTTAAACGAACAAGTTGCCGCTATGAAGGCTGAGGATGAGCGACGACAATCATAACTCTCTGCATCCCATGCTTCAGCCGACCCTGTCGTGCGTCAAGATTAATACGAGTTGTGGATTCATGCTGAAGCTCAACTTGACGTATATAAGTATCTTTATGCTGATGGGATGGCGTCTGAGGCAGAACTTCGGGATATGCTTATTAAGGCACATGCAGATCGTGAGGCGTGTGGATACGACCCTAGCACACCTAGTGAGGACAATGTTAATTCTGACGACGCGTACAAGCTCGCCTCTGATTCTTGGTACGAGGAGGTATATGCCACGGAAGGAGGTGTGGCGTAAGATTTGGTTGTATTTGTTTTTGTTTTTGCTATTTTGTGAAGGCGTCCTCGAGCCCTTTGTAAAGAAAAGATTTGTAATGTGTTGGCTGTAACGGAGCAGATATTTTTGTTGTGTACCTTTGAATATGTTTTTGCCGTTTACTTTTTGTTGTTTGTTTATTTGGAGATGACCTCAGTTGTAGTCATACTCTTTCGAGTTATTGTCAAAAATGTTAACCTGGTGTGTCGAATTGAGGTAAGACTTTTGTCCTTGGCGATGGCCTTAGCCGTATGGGTGTTACTTTCGAGTTATTGTCTAAGCGTTATCCCGTCATGGTTCGAGCGACATCGAATTATTTTCTTTGGAAATGGCCTTAGCTATAGGGATGTTTCTTTCGAGCTAATGTCCAAGTATTATCACGTCGTGGTTCGAGCGTTGTCGAACTCTTTTCTTTAGTAAAGGCTTTAGCCATGGGGATGTTACTTTCGAGCTAATGTCGAAGTATTATCCCGTCGTGATTCGAGTGTTTTCGAACTCTTTTCTTTAGCAACGGCCTTAGCCATGGGGATGTTACTTTCAAGCTAATGTCGAAGTATTATCCCTTCGTGATTGGAGCGTTGTCAAACTCTTTTCAATGGCCTTAGCATGGGTATGTTACTTCCGAACGAATGTCAAAGTATTTTCCCGTCGTGTTTGTGAGAGGATGATGGAGGGTAACATGTTTTATTTTATTTGCTGGAGTGTCTTATATGCCGATTTCGTTCATATATTGGATATATATAAAGATTTTAAACATTTATTGGACTAAATTTCATTCATTCGTGGGAGATACATGTCGATTCCGTACATATAATGGAGTAATTTCATTCATACGTTGGAGATACATGTTAATTTCGTACATACAATGGAGTTTCCTTGTACCTAGTTCCTTCATTTCTCGGCGGGGAGATGCCATCGGCAGGCTGGACGATGAATTATACTTTGAACTTCGAGAAATCCCCCTCGTCGCCTCGTTAAAAACCTCCCCGAAAAAACCCGATTGGGACAAAACTCGGGTGAGGGAAAAAGAGTACGACTTAGGTGGCGTCATTCTTCAGAAGTGGAAGTATGACAATTGGATAAATTATCAATATTGATAAAGTTCATGTTTACACGATGACGTGTGCAATTATTTTCCAACATTCAACTCTCTTACAAAATAATCTTAATTACTAAAGGAGGAGGAGAATAAAAAAGAAATAAATAATTCTAATATTGTTGGTGTACGTCAAATGAGCCAGAATCGGCTCATTTTATAACCAAAGGAATTGTATTTGCTTGGTTATAACTTGGCAAGCAAATCTCAATTCTGATGGTTACAAATTGGCCACCAAGGCCTCTTACAACAAGGCCACATTATTACATATATCAATGTGTCTGTTTGGGTTTTACCATATCCATTCTTGTTGTGATGGGGTGGTTTTACTTGGGATTCAGTATGAAGCTGAGAATTATTCATTGTTGCTATGAAATCCTTCCACAAGAGAGTCAATAGTACTTTCACAATTTACCCGTTATAATGATTCTACTTATGGATTGGGATATGACTCAACTAGTGATGGTTATAAGGTTTTAATGGTTTCCTGGTGGGAGGAGGATGACGGAGAACCCAATGAGATTATTGCGCTAAAAAGTGGTTCCTAGAGAAAACTTGACTGTAACTTCTGTTACGGATCGGATGCAAGGGATTGTTTGGCATTTGTCCAAGGCACATTTCATTGGATTGGTTTAGCACAAAAGTGGTCTTGGATGGCGGATGAGATGATTCATACCTGGATGACTATTTTTTCATGCGATGTTTCAAATGAGGTGTACAGGGAGGTACCTTTGCCAGAGGATGTGTGCACGGCATTTGGAAATTTCAATCAAGGTGTGACAGAGTAGGGAAGAATGCTTAGTCTACACTGTGTTTATGCTCGAGGTGGGATTGCATCTTTTAAATTATGGGTAATGAAAGGGTATGGTGTTAAAGAATTATGGCCCAAAGAGTTTCACGAAAGCGGTCCAATCTTCAGTCTCCACCGTGTGAGGTAGTAAACGGGTTATCCAGTCCTCTATACCGATGATGGGACGGGGTGTACGCCTCACAGCTACACAAAATAGTTAAAAATGAGTACTAAGTCGAAAAGAACCAGAGTAAACAACAAATACCAACACCTACGATTATGATTCCATTGCTCTGGGAACCCAGCGGGGTCCGATACCAGGTGCTCAGTCCTAACGAAGAAGTATTTATGCCAAAATTTGCGGCTTGCCCGATCGTTTGTTCCGACCACCAGCCCCCTGGTCCCACGATGCCTCAAGTGTATCATTGAGCCCCTCTGAAAACTAGGGGAAAACAAATGTAAAATGTGATGAAGGCCAACTTCGCACCCCGCCAACTCCGCATACTTCGTCAATACCAGAAATATCTTGTACGTATACGGAGATAGTTGGGCCGAGCAAACCTCATAGAACCGACAGAATTCCTCCGCTAACGGAAGAAGGGGGAGGGAGTGGCCGATCACAAAGGGATATATGTAAAAGGCATGATATCTAGGTCTATGGACCTCCACGAGGTCCCTCCCAGCCGGAACTATCTCGATATGAGGGGGGATGTTATACGTAGATCGAAGGTCATCTATATGGGCCTGCTCGGTCTCAGACACCACCGGAACAGGAGAAGGGACAGGCTCTTTAAGAAAATCATTCCAGGACATGGGGTTTCTCGGTAATATCTCTTCCATGGCGGGAAAGTTGTCCCCTTCCTCTATTACTATATCATTACCAACAGAAGAAGGTGCCATGGATAGTGGGGTTGCGTCAGAAATCTCTTCGTGTGACCGATGTGTTCTGGGCATCTTGATGGTAGAAGATATGTTGATAAAACGCAAAATCAAGAACGATGAACGGAAAGGGGAAAGGAAAGGTCACGAGAACAGAGTTGAAGACAGAAGAAGAGATATCCAAGGAAAGCAATACATACACTAGAGAGGAAATGGCTAAAAGTTCTTGAAAAAATAAAACATTCACCTATTTATAGGGTTAGGTGGCGCCAGAATCGAAGCGGAAGACTGCCAATGGCACCAAAACCAAAGCGACAAGCAATCAGTCTATGTCTCGGCAAGACGCATAATGATGACACACGTGGGAGTGATGACACTTCCCGACGGGCTACACCATCCAGGATACCGTAGCAGCTCACCACTCTTTCGTTATTGGTCAAACCATCATAACTCAATAGACAAATTTGAAATTTCTCCACGGGTATAGGCGATGTCCGCTTATCAAGGACGCACAGGGTCGCGACCTCGACAAGCGGAGGGACTCACTGTATAGGTCATAATTTGGCAACCACGACCACTACCGAGTACGACGAGGAACGAGGCTATCGTGGTGTAGCATCTGATGGTCGTCGTGGTTAAAGCTAGCGACCAAGGTTGGCCAATTGATGCACGACGTCTACAATTGTGTAAGTTTAGTAGGGGACAACAAGAATATGCTTTTCGAATATTCTTCATGTGGTACTTTTTTAGGGTTTCATGGGGGATTGTCTATTATAAATAGGAAGAGTCAGTAGAGAAAGGACGGGAGAGACAAAAAAGACAAAACACACTTTGTAAAAGAATTATCTCAAAGTGAATACAAAAGTAGTCTGGTTCATTGATTGCAAGAACAAGAAAATATGTATCATTACATCAAATAGAAAAGATCCAAAGATCCAAGGATTCCCCAATCATCTGATATTTATTCGTCCCCTACGCTGATTGTGTGGATTCCCCAATCATCTGATATTTATTCCTCCCCTACGCTGATTGTGTCTATGCAGATTGATTGTGCATTAACGTCTTCACATTTACGAGCATTTATTCGATTCCAGCATACTAGTCACATCATTCATCTTACTTCTCCCATCGCTAGATCTAGATTTTATTGTGCTTAACTAAGATTGACCTTATCATTATTATTAATTGATTTAATCAAAAGGGTTTTGATATTCTTTTATCAAACAATAGCATATAACAAAGCTCTTATGGTCAGGTGGGATCCAACCCAAGACGAGCAGTAAATATAAAAAAGACAGCAATAACTTACACTAATAGCAGAAATGTTTTCCTTCAATAACATGCAATAAGCAAAATAAAGATGCAAAAATGAAGTAAGCAAGTTCGCAAACGGTATTGCAACTACGCTCTAGAAGATAAGCAAAATCTGTATCGCTTTTTCGGAGGGCAAATATCATGTAGCAGTAGCACCGGTCTTCTTCTTCTTCTTCCTCGAGCCAAAGCTACTGGGTCCGATCTCAAGGGACATGCGTTTTGCCCTGCCAGGAAACAAAAAGTTGATGTTCACACGTTAAATTGAAATGCTTATTGTCATCATTCAGGATTCTAACTCCTTCCGACATGCCAGCTCAAGAGAGGAAGGGTGCAAAATAGAGGGGAAGGGAATAGTTGTGAATTTAAAATGTGTAGCAGGAGGCATGAAAAGTTGACAAAATAACCATACCGCTTAGAAAGCTCTCCAGCATCATGGTTATCCTCTTCAATTCCTCCATCTGGTGACAGAAAATGCAGTAAGATCTTTCATGCATTTATCAAATACAAATTCAATAGACTGGTACTGAAAAACTAAAAACACCCAGGCCGACTTAAGCTGTTAAGCTAAACCTCAATACCACAGTATATGCTTATTGATCCGCAGAGCTTTATACCATATGTAGTATGGTCTTAAATATTTTGCTGTATAACAATTGGCTTTAGAAAAGAAAAAAGAATAATTATTCATGAAAAATATTTATGAGAAGGAAAAAACAGAATAACTACGACCGAATAGCTATTTTCTCATATTGGGATGGAAAATATTCGGCGAACATCTCCGTAAGAAGGTAAAAACAGTTAATGTTGAGCTCCATCAAATTTAAGTCTATCATATTGGAGCATGAGCTGCAATTCACTAGCCACAAGCAGTATGTATAGAATATAATTTATCTCAGATAAAGAAGAGACGATAGCTAATTCAAGATTGTGCAAGAGCGATGATAGCTCTTTGCCTCACCATCGCCAAATTTGTATGCCGTGTGTAGGTATTTATGTATCTGCTTACAGAATTATATGCGGGCGTTGGCGATTTCAACCTTATCCCTTTTTCAGAATTAATTAGAAATTTAGAACACATACCTTCGACATTAGCATCATCATCTTCTGGTCCTGATTCTGAACCAGATCCCCATCGATCACCTCCATCATCATTGTCCCAACGTTCACCAGCTGGAGGCATCCAAAATTCGGCATCTTCTTCCGAGTCACTGTTCTTTCCAGAAGAATCCCTTATTTCTGATATAATCTTGCTAGCATCTTCTGTTTCTTTCTTTTTGTTTTTCTTCTTGTCCCGATGATTAGCTTTGCTATCTGTCTTCTTAGCTGCTTCATCTTCTCCTTGCTTTTCTAGCCCTCCGTTTTCAATTTCATTTTCAGTTTCCTTTTTCTCTGTCCAAATTAGTGCATGTATCATTAGTGGTACTCAGTAGAATGCACAAGAACATCACATACATACAGACCTTTTTATAAACAACTCACTGGAGGCTCATTACAAACCTAACATTTTGAGGAACCGTTTCCCATTAATATGCTTCCATACATGCTCCTCAGACTTATTAACTGTATCTCCTGTTAATTTACATATCAATTTTGACCTGCAAGAATTGAACATTAAATTACAGTACGGATGTAAACCAGCAGAACCCCAATAGGAAAGTGCACACACACACACATATTTTCCTCCATAATTTCCAACAGATTTTGGTCCCAGCATGCAACAAACGACTGATTTCTATGTGGTATATCCAAAGTTTTCATTTTTATTTTTACAAGGAGCCAAAGTATTCCAACAGATTGCTACAGCTTTTCACAATTCAAATTATCACATAATACTAAGTTTTTTTGACCCTGTAATATCCGGGTTAACTTGTGCGCCCCTCAACTCTTCCACCGTACCACCTCCCACCACCACAGGCACCGGATAACTCTTCACCGCAAGGCTTAGGGAGATGAGAAGAAATCACCTAATGTTTCTTTTGTCTCTTGTCTCTGCTGAAATCTGAACTAGAGACCTTCACACGTCATACTAAGGTCTTAAGCAGTATAAGTGCTTTATAATGCCTTTTCAATATTCACTATACAATATTCCATTATGTTAATAGGAATAGCGAACCAACCTGATATATACCGACTAGGAGAGGATTTCTTCTTGATAAATGTGGTATACGGGACAGCTTCGACTAATTCCACGGGATACCTTCTACCTCCCACCAGCTTAGGTACCGGGCAACTCTTTGTGGATTTTTTAGGGGGTATTATCACTTTTAGCCCGCGTCAGAAACTATTTATAGCCGAAAAAATATACAAATTTGTATAATTTTTGTATATAACACGTAGAATATATATATATATATATATATATATATATATATATATATATATATATATATATATATATATATATATATATATATATTTATAGTACATTTTTTGGCTATTATTTTTAGCTATACAGTGTCATTTTACCATTTTCTAGGCAAGGTTCCTTTATATATATAAACCCTTCTCCCTCGCTTGATAGTGCAAGATATCATTAAAATGCTATAGCTTGAACGCTCCAATTACTTTATTTTTTCAAACTACTAATCTACTCCTCTTTCCTGTAGAGCTTCACTAGTTTTATAAGTTCCTAATGAAGGTTCAACTATTACTAGTGTGTCGTACACCAAATTCAGCAGATATACTAATCTCCATTACTTGAAAAAAATCATTTGACCGCTTTCTATTATAAAACCCTAGTAAAAGAATAATTAAGAAAAGAGGAAACAGTTTCAATTTACCGATTGAAAGGGTCTTGGTCGAACATGTTGAGAGGAGGTTTATTTTTAGAAAGAGCAGCATCGATTAGACCCAATCGGCAGTGCTTGCTTTGAGCATAAGATTCCCTGGCGTGAGCCGGCAGCTCGTGCCCAGTTTCCACGCATTTGTAGCGTCCATTCTCCAACTTTTTGAATCTCGGCTTACCCAACAAATTGAAACCTTCTTTCCCACTGGAGCTATCCCCTTCTTCTCCTCCTCCGCTTGCTTTTTCCCCCATTGGTTTTGTGCAGTGTAACAAGCTGAGTTGAGTTCTCGTTAGGGCAAAGCAGATGAAGTGGGAGCTCAGTTTAACGATGCATAAATACTATTTTGACCCCTACTAGAAAAGGAAATATGTAAACAAGTCCCTCTTATTTTCCAAATTTTACTTCTTATTTTTTCCCTATATTTGAGGTACCTATAGCGAAATAGGGGTTGACCGTTAACTCACTTGGTGAACTTCTCGTATTCTACAATTAAGGTAGAGGGTAGCGTACCTTGGGCCGTTCAAAATGGAATCGAATCGAAATCGTTAATTGAATCGAACCGAAGACTTATTGACTTGTTGGTATCGAATTATCGGGGTAATGGATGGTGAACGAATTGAGATTTTATAATTAACGGCTTAATGGTTTGGGGCGGATTACTCAATTTTCTTATCGAATAAATCATTCACCCTTTAAGAATTTTTATATTTATCATATATTGTAGCACAATAAAGTTAGGCAGAGCTGTAGTAAGATGGATGAAGGTATTAGGATGATCATCTGGATTTTGTACAGTGCAATGAACTGGAACTATGTTCTTTGCATATATTAGCTGGTGTCTGTTATGTCTTCCTTATTAATAGTTCGTTGTATGTACTAGATTGGAAGACGACTCTTCAAAAATACTGTTAGATTAACAAGACAATCTTTTGAATTTGAATCTGACATTAGTCTGAAAGCATCGACATGTTATCTTATTCTGGGCGTTTAGTTGATTGTTTAAAAAAATTCTATTTAGTTTAGCTGATAAATCATCCGATAATAGTTAACCCGATACAAATTCTGCCATTGTCTTATTGGATGTCTAGCGAATTACTACATTTAAATCCGATAACAAATAAGCAGAAGTGGATCTAAAAATTTTATAACATGAGTGCACCACTAAACGAAGGAGAAAAAAAATATAGTAAGTGAGATTTGATCCCAGCTCCACTAAGCAAAGGAGAAAAAATGTAATGGAATTAAATAGGATTTCATATGTAATGCGCTATTTGAATATGTTAAACTACTATACACAAAATGCGGTATCTTGAAAACATGAATATGCTATACTTTTGTTTTCCTTTTTTGTTCTTTTTTTGTTTTGTTTTGCATAAAAGCATAGAAGACAACAATTTCCTAGATGGGCCTTCTGTTTCATTTTATACTAAAAGAATGATATGGCATATTTAAGATCGTACTTCTTTATGTTATCTTTATAGATATTTACTTAGGAATAATTTGCATATTTAAGATCATAAGATTCTAATGATACATTTGATACGTCACATAATATAAAGAGAACTTGTGTGTAAGAAGTCTCATTTTCTTAAATTCTCAAATTTTGTGCTCAATCAAATACGATCATGAAAAGAAGGGAGTGATTATTAATGTTATCAGATGAAACTCAATTCTTTTAGTAGTACTAGTTTCTTACATTAGCTTTATTGTGAAGCTTTGCAAGTAACATTCCTGTTGTATTTCCTTTTCTTCTCACGAAAGTTATATACAAATTATTTGCAAATCGTTCAACTAATTTAAGAGTAATATGAAAAGGAATGGTTGTCTTGATCAGGCGGATCCAGAATTTGAAGGTGACGGGAGTATATGAGTGAAATGTTCAACCAGTATCTCCATTGGACTTCTGATCTTAAGAGTTCCAAGCAAAATATATGATCGTTTTTAACATATATATACATTTGTAAATTTTGAAATTTTACCGAGGTTAACCGGGTTCGGTGACCCGACCCCTCTCCCCCCAAAAAATAGGTCCGCCTATAGTTCGAAAAGTATTTCATTACGGCTTTATAGTTTATATCTGTTACAATTTACAAGAATCTTAAGAAGACGACAGCCAGAATATTCACTAATTGTTTAGAGCAAAATCTGCAACAGAAAAGAACAAAGCAGAAGTAACGAGAATAATGCTACTGATTACTTTTTCATTCCCCTCAAATGCTTCAAAAATTTAAAGCACAGAACACATGATTTGCATGAACATTTTCAGTTGTTTCTGCCTTCTACAAACATTCAGTACTGTCCATTCTGTTTCTTTTTTTCTTCAGTTGGAATTAATAAGGAGGGGAAATGGAATGTGCAAGAGTAATGTTAATTGGAGTCATATTTTCACTAGTATTTGCTCCCTTAAACAGTGTAGCAACTGACTCTGATAAGAACATCAGCAGGACTGATTTGCCACCATGTAATTTTCCGGCAATATACAATTTCGGGGACTCGAGTTCGGACACCGGCGGCATTTCAGCAGCATTTCAACCAATACACGCACCTTATGGTGAGAGCTTCTTCCATACGCCTGCTGGAAGGCTTTCAGATGGCCGTCTTCTCATTGACTTTATTGGTAATCGATTTCTCTTAGTATGCAAAAAATTAAGCCCCTCCCCCTCCCCCCTCCCCACACATACACATACTGCTAGCTGCTACAAAGGCACAGTCAGGATTTGAAACTTATGAGTCTAGTATTCTAGTTCTTTTAAGTTACTGGGTCCTAACTTAATAATTTGTGCATATTCAAATGAATTTCTTAAGATAAATATAAGATTTGGACCAGAGCTACATGGTTTAGCCGAACCCGTACCCGAAGGGCTGGCTTTGCCGCTGAGCTGCTAGTGATGCTCTTTGATGCAATGACATAAAATGTTATATATTCTACTAGCTAGTCAGTTAGAAGGCGTTAGGAATTTGGTACTCGTGGATGTTCTTTGAAAGACGCAACACGGATACAGAGAATTTAAATAACCGGCCCCAAGATTAGGGGATAAGCTTCATCGTCAAGAGGGAAATAGCTTGGATCACCAGCTCAGATTCCTAAACGACTGCTCAGTGATGAGGGAGGTGGCGATGCAGAGACAACTAGGAAGTTTGCTTAGAAGGTACGTATGAAAGAGTGCTTAATAGTTCAATGATCGAATGCTCTCTAAGTATGTCTGCGGAAACTGTGGGATGTAAAATACATCAGAAAGGGGTCATGCAACCTTAGAGAAGTTTCCGCACTAGCAGTGGTGGACAAAGTGGGAACAAGAAATGTCGACTTGAGTAGCACTGAGCAAAGAATCTCCAATTGAATGATTTATCGATTAATATCATTACTCAGATTGAAACTTACAAAATCAGGGTAGTTAATTGATTGTGGATATCTTTTTATGCAGCTGAGCACATGAGACTACCCTATTTGAGTGCCTATCTAGATTCCATTGGCTCAAATTTCAGGCACGGAGCCAATTTTGCAACAGGAGGATCCACCATTCGTAGGCAAAACCAGACTATATTCCAAAGTGGTATTAGCCCCTTTTCACTGGACGTTCAAATTATGCAGTTCCATCATTTCAAGGCCAGAACTGAAGAGCTCTATAGACAAGGTAAAAGGAAACTAATGCAACTCAACCATTGACCTGTTACTAGCAAGTTACATCATTTAAGCTAATTTGATACAACTATAACTATGTCTCAGCGATAGACTTGTCAGAGAAGAACAAACTCCCTCGTCCTCGCCAATTTTCAAAGGCTCTCTACACACTTGACATAGGCCAAACTGACCTAGCTGTTGGTTTCCGCCAGATGAGTAATATACAACTTCGGGCAGCCTTACCAGACATAATAAACCAGTTCTCTGCAGCAATTACGGTATATGCAACTTTATCAATTTTAACCCGAGTTTAACTTCTATACACTAATCATATAAAACCACATTATTAATGTAAAAATTATATTTTTACACTGTCAGTGTATATAAGTTAAATTCTTTTAACATAGGTAGTATTGTAGGAACTAATTATGAAGAAAAATGCTATCTTTGTTTCATAATTTTTGACAGCGTCTATATCAACAAGGGGCGAGGGCATTTTGGATACATAACACAGGTCCGATTGGATGCTTGCCAACAGCCACATTATACCTCAGAAATCCAAAACCAGGTGTTCTTGATACCTATGGATGCTTAAAGAGCCAGAATAAGATGGCCTTAGAGTTCAATAGACAGCTGAAAGCCAGGATAAGAACACTGAGGGCAGAGCTTGGGCATGCTGCTATAACGTATGTAGATGTCTATGCTGCCAAGTACGAATTGATCAGCAATGCCAACAGCCAAGGTATACGTTAGAGCGTATATATTTTTTAACGATACTTCTCCACCTATTACTTGCTATTTCTCATCAGCCTTGATACCGGATAACTATGTCTACCAAGAGTTAGGCGGGTGGAAAGAAATCAGCTAGCATCTTTTTGTCCAACATGGGATTTGAACCCTAATCTGACAGCCTTGCTGGCACCCTTGGGTGCCATTAGTACATATTTTAAAAAAGGAGCAGTCCGATGCACTAAGCTTCCGCTATGCGCGAGGTTCAGGGAAGGGCACGATACTACTCCACTGATTACTTGCTATTTCTCATAAGTACTGATACCAGATAATTCTGTCTACCAAGACTTAGGCGGGTGGGAAGAAATCAAATAGCATCTTTTTGTCCACGTTGGGATTTGAACCCTAATCGGACAGCCCAGTTGACACCCTTGGGTGCCAAAGGGTGTCAATAGTACTTACTAAAAAAAAAAAAAAAAAGGGCATGATGTACTAAGCTTCTGCCATGCGCGGGATTTCTCATCAACACTGATACCGGATAACCCTGTCTACCAAGATTTAGGCGGGTGGGAAGAAATCAGCTCGCATCTTTTTGTCCATGTTGGGATTTGAACCCTAATCTGACAGCCCGGTTGACACCCTTGGGTGCCATTAGTACATATTAAAAAAAAAAAAAGGTAGCCCGTTGCACTAAGCTTCCGCCATGCGCGGGGTGCGTAGAAGGGCCGGACCACAAAGATCTATTGTACGCAATCTTATCTTGCATTTCTGGTTTTTGCAAGAGGTTGTTTTCACGGGTCGAACCGCTGACCTCCTGATCACATGGTAGCAACTTTACGAGTTACGCCAAAACTCCCCTTCCATTGGTACATATTACATTCCCAATTCATTTCTTTATCTTTTGATCAAGGGCTTTAGGCTTTAAGATTTTGAACAGGTTTCATGGAACCCCACAAAATATGCTGTGGATTACATGAGGGGAACACGCATATATGGTGTGGACAGAAAGCAATAGTGAGAGGTGCAGAAGTGTTTGGGGGAGCTTGTGTCAACCCTTCGATTTACATAAGCTGGGATGGAGTACATTACTCGCAGGCTGCTAATCATTGGATTGCCAATCAGATACTTAACGGCAGTTTCTCTGATCCTCCCATTCCCATTACTCACGCTTGTCATAAACGCCTTCACTATTAGGACTGTTGTACTATAATCTGCACCTTAATTAGCGATCTTTATATCTATGTTTTAACTTTCTTTCTCTTTATTTTTCACATCATTCTTCTTACTATA
>MU782778.1:3696-15235 GCA_026770625.1 Nicotiana glauca | reverse complement strand
GAGTCTCCCCAAGAGCAAGGTGGGAAGTTCTTGGAGGGAAGGATGCCGGGGGTCTATTTGGAAACAGCCTCTCTACCCCAGGGTAGGGGTAAGGTCTGCGTACACACTACCCTCCCCAAACCCCACTAAGTGGGATTATACTGGGTAGTCGTTGTTGTTGTTGTTGGACAAGGCAAGATAAGCCAAAGGAAAGAGTGCATCGCAAAGTCATCCAAGCAGTCAGAAATCTTAAAACAGAAGTTGCTTTCTTTTAGCTAGAATCAAAGATCACAAAGGAAAAGAAAGCTCAACGCAAGTAACTTATAGAAACAGTCATAAAGCAAATTTAGTTAGTACGATGTGATCAATTTGTTAGGCCCATCTACTCTCCTGAGGAAAGAACAATTAATTTACAAGTATCTGGTATTTGGTGAATCAGTAAGCACAGAAATGGTAAAATAGTGGTTGATTAAGCAGATAAGTTTGTGTTTAATGCTTCTAGATTCAGATAAGAAATCTAAAACACACTTGAATGAGCTAATAAAGAAAAGTTGTCTCTGATGAGACAATCACTTTACCACTAATCAAAAGAAAATAGGACAAATTATTGTATAACAAATACTGAACCAGATAAATTCTCTGGTTGTAGTACAATTGACAAGGAATATCCACTTTATGGTTTTCTATCAATAAAAGAAAATAACCAGTTTATGGTTTTCAAAAGGACATTAAGATTGATGCAAGAAAAGAAGTAATACATGGACATAGATGATCAAGAAGCTATAAAAGCAGTTGCAAGCCTCAAGGTAGTTTATATTGGTAATTGCATTGACTTTTTCAAGTTGGAACACAGGGAGGAAAATGATGGCTAACTTATCAAGATAAGATGCAAGATTCAAACCAATTCTGTAGATTCCTAATACCCAACACTGTTAAAAGGGAATTACAAAATGCCTATTTTACTTAGAAACTAATCATGTCGAAGCATAAATACAACCAAAAATTAGTTGGATAACCCACCATAAACCAGTGGCACTGAAAACTAGAACCTTTCAGTCTTAGGTTGTCGACCTTAATTTTGGTCAAAAGGATTATTTAATTAGCTAAAATAACATCTTGTTTTTCAATGGATTAGTCGGCTATAAATGCCAACGCAATGAAATTTAGTTACAAGCTTATGTACTAGAAAATCTTCAGAGGAGTATGTCACGGCTCAGGAAAATATTTCATTACTCTAAAAGTAATAATTTAAACGAGGAAAAGTTGAAACACTAACTGGCTTGAAGCTTCTTGTGCATCTTATTGATTTCAAGGAGTACTTCCTCTTGTTCTTTCCTTAAACGATCAAGTTCCTTTGATTTCTCCAACATTTCGGCAATGTCCGGTGACGACATCCACGGAGATCGCGATAGGTACCGAAGCCAGAAGAAGACGATCAGCGGTCCAGCTAAATCACCATCCTCTTAGGTTGTCGGAGAAGACCCACGGAGTAATAATTGGAGATTAACTTCGCCTGAGCCACTGGTGCTTCCGCCGGGAAAAGTCCTGTTTGCCCCTCTGATATTTTCTCTTTTGTCTGAATATTCCTCTTCTTACCAATACTAATGGGTCGTTTAGTTACAATGACGACGGATAATTATCTCAAGATATAATATAATGTGAGTATTTAATTTTCATAAGTGTATTAGCTTGTATTATTCACGGAATCAACTAGGAGTGTTCGTAAAAATCCGAAAAATCGAGCCAAACCGAAAATCAAACCAAACCAAACCGACCAAAAAAATCGATACTTTTTGGTTTGGTTTGGTTTTGGTTTTGAATTTTAAAAACCGATCAAATTTGGTTTGGTTTGGTTTTAGTTTTAATCAGGAAAAAACCAAAAAAAATCGAACCAAACCGACTATAGAAGTAGCTATTTCAAATTTATTATTACACCTATATATATGTATATTTTTATAGAAAGTTTCAAAATTATTACGGTAAATGTTAATAGTTTGCACTTTTAGTATAGTTCTTTACATTTACATTCTAGTTTGATTGGTAGTTTTCTTTTATTAAGTGTAAGAATCTATTTCGTATTAAAAATAATATATTTTTAGTTGAGTTCTTAAGTTATTCATCACTATTTGATTCAATTATCATCAATATATTTTGATAAATAATAGATTTCTCAAAGGACAATTGATTTGATAGTGTTACGTTGAAAATGCAGTCGCCGAAATATGTGTTTGGTAGTGTATGTCTTATATTTAAAAAAAACACCGACAAATAACCGAAAAAACGAAAAAACCCGACATAAACCGAATCGAGAAAAAACCGACTTAACTGGTTTGGTTTGGTTCTAATATTTGAAAAACCGACTTATTTGGTTTGGTTTCTTTTTAGGGAAAAATCGATTCAATCCGAACCATGAACACCCATAGAATCAACGGTGCAATTACTACTGACAATCAAAAAGATGATGACGAGACTACTAAATTTATATGCGTAATACTTAATAATATTAATTTACTAACAAAATAAGAGTTTAACCAATTTCTCGAGTCACCTTACTAAGACACATAAAAATGATATTTTTTAAAATATTAATTAAATACAATTACTAACTAAAACACTTACCAAATGATTTAGGCAAACACAGATTTTCTCTTATGCAATTTAACTGTCGTGCATTGTTTTGTTGGACATGGACTGAAATTACATATATAGTTTAAAATAAAGGTTAAATGTGATCATCCAAATATTACGGGGATTAAACGTAAATAATGCATTAACAAAGAGACTAAAGGGACTATTTTCCCTATTTATTATTTGGGGGTTCAGATCATAAACCCTGGCTCGAATTTTTTTCTTTGCAACAGCTCCTTGGTCTTCTCTAATCCATTTCAGTCGCTTTTTTTTCTTCGTATCGATGGGAACTTACATCCAAGAGGAGTTAATTACGGATATTCTCAGTAGGCTACCGGTTAAGTCTCTTCTTCGATTCAAGCGTGTTTCCAAAAATTGGAAGACATTAATCACTGAACCTTGCTTTAAGAATAAGCATCTCAATCAAGCCAAGAACCACAAAAAATTCCAGAAAATGTTTATTCAACAAAGCTGCAAAAAGGATGGTAAATGTTCCTTTTACAGTTCGTCTTTGTCGCGGCGTCGTATCATTAAGGATTTAAAGATATTGTTAGAATCGGGAACCCGGGTAGTGCGGAATTTAGCCAAACAATATTATAACGACAATAAAAAATACAATGTCAATTGATAATAATGGTAATTAAAGCAGATAAAGAGAGACATCAATTTAATGTGGTTCGGAATTACGTCCACAAGCGGAGAGTAGCAATTTTACTATAACAATAAGAGTACGAAAGAGAGTACAAAATTAGAGTAAAAACTCTAATTAATTCCAAATATCCCAAGAGAATAATCTTACAAGATCACACCAAACAAGGGTTCACACAAGTGTTTCCCGACACTCAACTCTCTTACAAAATAATCTTAATTACTACTGGAGGAGGAGAAGAAACAAGAAATGAATATTTCAAATCTTGTTGGTGTACGTCAAATGAGCTAGAATCGGCTCAATTTATAACCAAAGGAATTGGATTTGCTTGGTTATAACTTGGCCAAATGAGCTAGAATCGGCTCAATTTATAACCAAAGGAATTGGATTTACTTGGTTATAACTTGGCCAGCAAATCTCAATTCTGATGGTTTCAAATTGGCCACCAAGGCCTCTTACAATAAGGCCAAAACAAGGCCACATTATTACAAATCTTTACCTCGGCCTAATTTTGGCTAATATAGTAAATTTGCTCCACCTTCTTCGCAAAAAGCCCTAGTGGGCAAAATCATTCTTTATAAATGTCAACCAAGTTCACGCAAAGTTTGAACTTGACAACTGGAAGAGGCTTCGTAAACATGTCGGTAGGATTGTCTCTAGTGTTGATTTTCTGAACAGAGGCTTTTCCTTCAGCAATGGTTTCTCGGATGAAATGATATTTTATATCAATGTGCTTTGTCCTCTCATGATACATCTGATCTTTAGTCAGGTGAATGGCACTTTGACTATCACAAAAAATGGTAATACCACCTTGGTGTGAACTGAGTTCAGCAAATAAACCCTTTAACCATAAGGCTTCTTTGATCGTCTGGGTCACTGCCATATATTCTGCTTCGGTAGTAGATAATGCTACCACATGTTGTAATGTAGCTTTCCAACTGATAGCGCAACCACCAATGCAAAATACATAGCCTGTATATGATCTTCTTTTGTCAAGCTCACGTGCATAATCTGAGTCTACATAACCAACCAAAGTCTTAGTATTTCTTCCAAACATGTGTTTGAAGTATCTTGCAAGTATCTGAGAATCCATTTCACAGCCTACCAATGTGCTTTAGCAGGGCAAGCCATATATCGGCTTACCATGCTCACTGCTTGTGAAATATCTGGACGTGTATAAACCATTGCATACATAATACTGTCGATCGCATTGGAATAAGGTACCTGTGCCATATACCTCTCTTCTTCCTCTGACTGCAGGGACTGAGCAGCTGATGACTTAAAATGAGCAACAAAAGAGTACTCACTAGTTTAGCATCTTACATGCCAAACCTATCCAAGACTTTCTCCAAGTACTTCTTCTGGGTCAAAAATAGCTTGTTGGCTCATCGATCTCTTTTGATCTCCATGCCAAGGATTTTCTTAGCTGCTCCTAAATCTTTCATCTCAAATTCACTTTTCAATTGACTTTTCAAATTGTGAATTTTTGTCAAATCCTTAGCAGCAATGAGCATATCATCAACATATAATAATAATAGGTACACAAATGAACCATTATTTAACTTCCGGAAGTAAACACAACTATCATAAATGCTCCTCGAATAACCATGACCCAACATAAAGGAATCAAATCTTTTATACCATTGTCTTGGAGATTGCTTTAATCCATACAGGGATTTCTTTAACAAGCAAACGTGATCTTCTTTTCCTTCAATTTCAAATCTTCCGGGTTGATGCATGTATATTTGTTCCTTAAGTTCGCCATGTAAGCAAGTTGTCTTAACATCAAGCTGTTCTAATTCCAAATCATACATGACAACTAAGGCAAGCAAAACACGAATAGAGCTATGTTTAACAACAGGTGAGAAAATATCATTAAAATCAACTCCTTGTACCTGACTATAACCCTTTGCAACTAATAGTGCCTTATACCTCGCATCTTCAACCCTGGATTCTTGAAGACCCATTTGCAACCAACAATTCTTTTTCTTGAAGGCGGCTTCACAAGAGACCAAGTACCACTTTGTGGATAGACTCAATTTCTTCATTCATTGTTATCAGCCACTTGGTTGAGTTAGCACCAAAAACTGCTTCTGAATATTTTGATGGTTCTCCAATTTCTTCAGCTTCCTGTGCAACTAAAAAAGCAAATGCAACATAATCTCCAAACCTTAATGGTTATTTACTTTCTCTTCTTGGTCTATATTTGGCTATAGAATACTCCTCTTCTTCCGGTTCAACTTCAGGAGTCTCAACTTCAGAAATTTCAGCTTATGGATCAACTTTAGGAGTTTCAACTGTATTTTGCTCCAAAGTTGATAAACTTGGCTCAGAAGGATTGCCAATCGCAACCTCCACCTGCTTTTTTGTACTCTTCCCTTTATCTGTATTACAAGAACTAGAAGACTCTTTTCTGGAATGTGTCGTGAACTTCTCAACACAATTTGTAACAGGAACTGAGAATGGAATTTCTTTGGATCAAAGGAGACTCATTACAAGGAAATAGTAAATAAACTGAAAGACGTTGCAAAGAAAATAAGATAGAGCAGAAAAGAAAGGAAGGGAGAGGAATAGAGCCACGGATAGGGGGAAGAAGATTCTAACAAACTTTTGCCTACCACTACACTGTCTGCACTACTCTATTTAAGTAATTATGGTCCCCAACTCCTGATATTGCCTTTCTTTCCACGCTCTTTCTTAGCCAGCATCCAAAACATAATCAACCAACCTTTGATTGGGCCTCTTCCCCCTTTTGCTTCTTCTCGGCAAGCCCCTAGGCCCATATGCATTATCTTCGTACAGCCCAACCATATAGCAAATCCAATTTTGAAAAATAACAGGCCCTACGAAGTTCATCAAATAATTCGTCTATCATGGGTATGGGAAACCTATCTCGCACTGTGATGGCATTGAGTGCCCGATAGTCCACACAGAAATGCCATGTCCCGTCCTTCCTTTTTACCAGTAAGACCAAGGATGAAAACAGACTTGTGCTGGCTCGGATAACCGCTTCTTTCAGCATATCTGATACCAATTGCTCCATGACTTGTTTCTGAAAGTATGGATATCTATAAGGTTTAACTTTCACTGGGCCAGCCTGAGGTTGCAAATGAATGGCATGATCTTGGGGCCTCGATGGAGGTAATCCATGTGGCTTGCAAAACACAGCCTTAAATCGGTGCAACACTGCCATTAGATCCTCTGGATAAACGAGTATCACTGTCTCGTTCTCCTGAACCATTTCTAATCGATAATAGTTCGAGATTCCCTCGACTTCTGCTAACCGTCGAATATTCTGAAGCTGTGCTGGCTGGACATCAATAGAGGCTTCTCCATTCCAACTATATCGAACCCCATCTAATGAAAATTCAAAATAGCGCTCATGATAGTCTTTGATCACGGGCCCTAAAGTCGCAAGCCACGAAATGCCTAACACCAAATCAGAGCCATGAAAGGACAAGACAAAGAACTCCAGGTTCAAATCACAGCCCTGAATAGACAAAGGCACATTATGAACCACACCCTCGCAACGAAGTCTTTGGCCACTGCCCACCACAACAGAACTTGTAGGGGTGGCTTCAATTTCCTGATTCAAAAATTTTGCCACACGAGATTGGATAAAATTATGTGTACTGCCCCCATCTAGTAGGACCCGTACTAGTGCACCACTCACTTCGCCCTTAAATCGTAAAGTGGTTGAAGAATTACCTCCTGCCAAAGCATGATAGGAAATCGCAGAGTGCGATTGAACCTCCAAGCACTGCAATTCTTCGGCCAACATGTCATCAGCAACAAATACGTCTGGTAGCACGTCAACAGTCGACGAACCTGTTCTAGAAGAAAGAGCTTAGGCATTGTTTTGCACTTGTGATTGGGAGAATACTTCTCATCGCAATAAAAACAGAGCCCCTGTTCTCGCTGTTGTTGTACTTCTGCCGGAGAAAGTCGTTTCAAAGGAAATCTAGGATTCGGAGATTTGGGTGAGGAGATGGTAGAAACGAGAGGTGCACTGGTCGGGGTAGGTAACAGGGGAGGGGATTTAGAATATGTGGGCTTAAAAGTATTGGGTCCTTTTTTTAAAGCAATTCGCTGCTCATGGATATGGGCTAACGAAATAAGTTGGTCCAACGATTGAGGCTCATGGGCCACTACAGCGGATTGTATGTCAGCTCGAAGCCCAGAGTGGAAACATTCCATCATGAAGCTTTCTGATAGCCTCTCAGTTTCGTTTGCTAGAGCCTCAAAATGGGACTGATATTTAACCACCGTGCTGGTCTGAGTAAGTTTAGCCAAACGTCCCCCAGGGCCAACCACTGTACATTTCCTGAAACGAAGTATCAATTTGGCAGAGAAATGATCCCAATAAACTAGTTGCTTGTTACGGTGAAGCCACCGGTACCACTCGAGGGCCTCGCCGTCCAAATAAAATGAAGCTATCGTTAGTCGTTCCAGCTCCTTGATTTTGTAAAAATTAAAATAATGATTCGCTTGAAAAACCCATGCCACTGGGTTATCACTGCTAAATCGCCCAAATTCAAAATGTGCTGGCTTATGGCGTAAAGGGGACTGATGAGGGACGATAGGTGCAAGGGGTAACAATGGGTCATATGGTCGAGAACGAGACGACTCACCAGCGGAAAGACGAAGATGAGTTGTAAGGGCCGCCATCTGAGAAACCATTTCTTGCATAAAGCATTGGTTGGACTCGACGACCGACCGAAATTCCACCATGTATGGTGAAAATCCCGAGGAAGGGTCATGAACGGACTATGAAGGATCGCCGGTGGGCAGCTTAGAATCTACCATAGTAGATTGGATCAATGAAAGCACCAAAATGTCATGAACTTCTCAACACAATTTGTAACAAGAACTGAGAATGGAATTTCTTTGGATCAAAGGAGACTCATTACATGGAAATAGTAAATAAACTGAAAGACATTGCAAAGAAAATAAGATAGAACAAAAAAGAAAGGAAGGGGGAGGAATAGTGCCACAGATAGGGGGAAGAAGATTCTAACAAACTTTTGCCTACCACTACACTGTCTGCACTACTCTATTTAAGTAATTATGGTCCCCAACTCCTGATATTGCATTGCTTTCCACACTCTTTCTTAGCCAGCATCCAAAACATAATCAACCAACCTTTGATTGGGCCTCTTCCCCCTTTTGCTTCTTCTCGGCAAGCCCCCAGGCCCATATGCATTGTCTTCGTGCATCCCAACATCACCCCCAGTTATGACAGAATGTAACATAGAGGACTCATCAAAGATTACATCTCGGCTAATTATGAATTTTGATGTCGTGGGATCAGGATACCATAGTCGGTATCCTTTCACCCCAGATGCATACCCAAAGAAAATGCACTTTTTAGCCCTTGGCTCTAATTTTTCATCATTTACATGCATGTATGCAGGGCAACCAAATATCTTTAAATCAGAATAATTAGCAGGAGTACCTGACCACATTTCCTCTGGAGTCTTAAAGTTCAAGGGTGTATAAGGAGCATGGTTGACAATATAACAAGCTGTAGAGATAGTTTTTGCCCAAAAGGCGTTTGTCAACCCAGCATTTGAAATCATACAACGAGCCATTTCCAAAAGAGTTCTATTCATCCTTTCTGCCACACATTTTGCTGAGGTGTCATTCTCACAGTACGGTGTTGAGCAATTTCTTCATTCTTGAAGAATTCGCTGAATTCATCATTACAAAATTCCAATCAATTATTTGTTCTAAGCCGCTTAACCGGTTTTTCTATTTTCTTCTCAATCAAAAACATTTCATTATTTGAAAGTTAAGAAAACATCACTTTTATTTTTCAAGAAATACACACAAACTTTCCTTGAATAACCATCAATGAAAGTTAACATATACATGGCACCGCCTTTTGACGGGGTACATGAAGGACCCCAAAGATCTGAAAGAATGTAATCTAAAATACCTTTTGTTAGATGAATTGCTGGAGATTTGAAGTTGACTCTTTTCTTCTTTCCGAACACACAATCTTCATAGAACTCCACTAGTTTTCCCAGTAATATCTCTATCTATTTGTTCCTTTGATTTCAAAATAGATTTGATATCTTTATAAGAGATATTATCCTTTCCATAAAGCATAGTATCTCTTATATACTTAAAAAACTGTGTCACGACCCAAAATCCACTAAGGGTCGTGGTGGCGCCGGACACCTCTGTCAGGCCAGCCAACTAACTCATCAATTAATTCCTCTTTTAATACTTTTGAAAATCTAGGGTTTTTCCTTCCATTTTTATAAATAAAAATTCACTACTAGAATTCAAATTTAAATAATAATAGTTAGAACAAATCCATTGTAAACCCTCCCAGAAACCCGGTGTCACAAGTGCATAAGCGACTACTAGACATAAAATACAACACAGCATTCGTCCGGAATATAATGGACAGAAAAGAAATACAGTTACTAGAAAGGACTTTAAAGAGCTGCGGGCCGCCTTGCATACTGCAACTCACCTAGTCCCTGAATCGTCCGTGTTTCTGCGCCCAGTAGGCCGCTAATGCATCAAGTACCTGTGCAACAAAAATGCACAGAAGTGTAGTATGAGTACGTAATCAACGTGTACTCAGTGAGTATTCCGCCTAATCCTGAAAGGGTAGAGACGAGATGGCCAATTCCGACACTCACTAGAGGTCAAATAGCAATATTCTATAAGTGCGGGGGAAATCACGGATTTATATAAAAGTTCAAGTTGTGAAGCCAGAAAACAGGTAAACACCTCCAATAATAAATCAAGGGCTTCTAAGGTTTATCCTTTATTATTTCATTTGTTCATATAAAGCCGCGTAGGGCCAATTCCACATTTACAAATTTCCAAGTAATAAATAAACATGCGCAAATCACGCCGAGGTCGACGGCCCGCTCCAACAGAATGTAAATTGTGCACTGCCGAGGGTCGAGCGGCACGAACCATAGATACATCTATTATCACCGAGGCATTCGGCCCGTTCCATAATTAAACACATATCCTACGCGCGAATCATCCATGCGACACAGACACACATATAGTACATGCTCAATCAGTCACATAAGAACTTATTGGGAAATATTTATTCAAATAAAACCAATTCCCCTTTAACAATTGAAGAAATGAAGTTTAATTCTTTTAGAAATTTACTTACTAATTCGATGTGAGTTAAGCAATTCAAGCTACCAATGCGTTCACGATTAATCCACGTATACATGCTTTTGAGTCCTAACTACCCGGACAATAGCATAATAGTAGCTACGCACGGACTATCGTCACCTCGTACGTGCGTAGACCCCACAAATAGGAGCACATAACCATTTTACTCACCTATGGGGTAAATTCCCCCTCACAGAATTAGAAAGGAGACTCACCTCGCTCCGAAGACTCGCAATTCGGCATTCTACATCTTTCTGAAAGCTTGAGCCAATGCACAATGCGCCAAAACTAGCCAATTAATGATAAACTAATGAGAATATACTCAAATACTTGTTAACAATTCAGATTATACAAGTTCCCAACTCCGTTTAGTGAAATGACCAAAATGCCCTCAGGCCCACATGCCCGGAATCCAAAATTTCTCGAAGATAAAAGTTACCCATGACCTTAGGAACTCAAATATATGATTTTCTCCTAATTTCATAATCAAAATCGTGGCTAAAATCCAAGATTACAATTTCCTTGGTTTCCAACCAAAACCCCAATATTTACTCTAATTTTCATGCTTAAATCCATGTTATAGTCTTGTATTTAACTTGGAAATAAATAGGGGCAACTTACCTCAACATTGGTGATGAAATCTCTCCTTGAAGCTCTCTAAGAATCGCCCCCAAGCCATGCAAAATGGGGAAAATGAGCCAAAATTCCATTTAAAACAAGTCACTGCCCCCAGCAAATTTCCTCTTCTGCGACAATATGATCGCTTATGCGGGTGTCGCTTCTGCGACATTTTGGCCGCTTAAGCGGCTTGGCTAAAAGGGCGCTGACTGCTTCTGCGGTCTGGGCGCCGCATAAGCGGAACCGCTTCTGCAGTCCTTGGGCCGCTTCTGCGGCTACCTGGGCCTGCCTCCCTTTCCGCTTCTGAGAGCTAAAGACTGCATCTGCGGTCCCGCTTCTGCGGTCCAAGAACCGCAGATGCGGTTATGACAGAAGCAGCACACTCAGCCCTTCCAAAAATCCAATTTTGATCCGTTAACCTCCCGGAATCCACCCGAGGCCCCCGGGACTCCAACCAATCATACCAACCAATCCCAAAACACATTACGGACTTGCTCGAGGCCTCAAATC
>MU782776.1:14140-41106 GCA_026770625.1 Nicotiana glauca | reverse complement strand
GGTATATTTATTCATATTTTATTTAAAATATTTAATATGTAACATATAAAATATATGAATAGATTATACCCATCACTCGTGTCTAAGGCTAGGTTGTCATATTAGAGGATTATGATATAACCATTACACGATTCTACTCACTCTATACCTCTCGGTAGTTTGAGTAATTTTTCCCTAATTGACTTTCTCAAGATCAATTGGGTATGATAATTTGCTGCAAGTAATTGAGGTTCAAGTCGGATATTACTATCTCTATGTTTAATCCTTTAATTGGGGCTATCAATCTCTTGAGTACGCTCCAATTCCTTGTTGGACCAATTGTAACGACCCAGCCCAACACTATGTAGATATTGTCTGCTTTGGGCCTAGACCGCACAGATTTGTTTCCAGAGAACTAAGTTACCCCCAAAATACATCTACACATGTAAGTCCGGTCCTCTACTATATAGCCCAGGACTCCCCCTCTCATTTCCGATGTGGGACTTCTGCGAGCTACAATGAACTACGTTACCACTGCACTCACCCCACCAATAAGGACACAACGTCCTCGTTGTGGGGTACCACCCATCTTACAGAAGAGAGTCGGCCCTGATACCACTGTAACGATCTGGCCCAACACTGTGTAGATATTGTACGCTTTGGGCCTAGCCCGCACGGATTTGTTTCCATGGAACTAAGTTACCCCCAAAATGCACATACACATGTAAGTCCAGTCCTCTACTATATAGCCTAGGACTCCCCCTCTCATTTTCGATGGGGGACTCTTGCGAGCTCAGTGAACTATGTTATCACTGCACTCTATGACGACCCGGCCAGTCGTCTCATGAGTTACCGCTCTATTTCCCCCATATCTTCTTCTTTATGCTTCGTTATCCGTGTTTCATGTGATCAAGTTGATTAGTTTGCGTTTGGAGAGAATTTTGTAAGAAATGAGACACTTAGTTTCTCTTAAGAAGGTTTAAGTTGGAAAAGTCAATCAGATGTTAACTTATGTGTTAGAGGGTTCATATGTGAGTTCGATGGTTCGGTTAGCTTCGGGAGGTGATTTTTGACTTAGGAGCATGATCGTAATTGTTTTTGGATGTCCGAAATAGAATTAGGCTTGAGTTGGCAAAGTTAGTATTTTGGCAATTTCCGGTTGATAGGAGAGATTTTGATCCGAGGGTCGGAATGGAATTTTGAGAGTTGTTGTAGCTTCATTGTGTCATTTGGGATGTGTGTGCAAAATTTTAGGCCATTTGGACATCGTTTGGTCGGGTTTTTGATTGTATTTCGGAAGTTTTTGGAAACTTAGGCTTGAATTCGATGAGTTTTGGGTAATTTGATGTTGTTTGAGGTGTTTCGATGAGTGGAACAAGTTTTAATGATTTTATGAATTATGTTGGCATGTTTGGTCAGGATCCCATGAGGCTCGGATAAGTTTTGGAAGATTTTTGTCATTTTGAGCATAAGCATGTAATTATCCAAAGGTCTATTTTTAGTTCTAGAGATCGAAATTTGATTTTGAGACTACTGGAAATAACCTCAGCCTGCTATTATAAAGAAGTACTTGATCTCCAATTTTGAAACTTTTTTGTCGGATCAAATTGTCATGCCATATTTTTGTTTTTTCTTTGAATATTCTGGCATTTTCATAAGCTTCCAACCTCAGTTCTTCCAATTCATTAACCTAAAAAAATGTTTTTTTACCAGCAGAGGTTAATTCAAAGTTTAATGCTTTTAGTGCCCAAAAAGCTTTATGCTCTAATTCAACTGGCAAATGACAAGACTTTCCAAAGACTAATTTATATGGGGATGTTCCAATTGGCGTTTTGAACGCCGTTCGGTATGCCCATAATGCATCATTTAATTTTAAAGACCAGTCTTTTCTTGAAATTCCAACCGTCTTTTCAAGAATATTTTCTAATTCACTGTTGGAAACTTCAATTTGCCCCTGTGTTTGAGCATGATATGGTGTTCCAGTTGTGTGAGTCACACCATATTTTGATAGCAAAGCAGAAAATTGCCTATTTATGAAATGTGTTCCTAGAAGTGCATTTCAGTATTATCGATGTCCGTTTGGGATTCCAAGACAATGAATAGATCTGTATGGTGATTCTGGAGTTGGGGGCACGATCAGAAGTTAATTCGGAGGTCCGTAGGTCATTTTGGAGCCATTTGGCTAAAGATAAAAATTTGAAGGTTTTTGAGAAGTTTGACCAGAGGTGGAATTTTTGATATTAAAGTCCGAATCTGATTCCAAAAGTTGAATTAGGTCTGTAATGTCAAATATGACTTGTGCACAAAATTTGGGGTCAATCGGTCGTGATTTGATAGGTGTAAGCACCGAAAATAGAAGCTTGAAGTTCTAAAGTTCATAAAGTTTGAATTGGGGTATAATTCGTAATTTTCGTGTTGGTTGATGTGATTTGAGGCCTCGAGCAAGTTCGTAACGTATTTTAGGATAGGTTTGTAAGTTTGGTTGAGGTCTCGGGGGCCTCGGGTGGATTCCGGATGGTTAACAGATCGAATTTGGAATTTGGAAGAGGGTTGATGGATCTAGTTGCTGGTATTTTCGCTTATGCGGTGGGCTAGCCGCAGAAGCGTCCCCACAGAATCGGCCTCGCAGAAGCAAAAAGGGAGCCGCAGAAGCGGATTTGGCTAAAAAGAGAAGGGACCGCAGATGCGTTCATGTGTCTGCAGATGCGGGACCGCACCTGCAGTGGAGGGGTCGCAGATGCGGAATGCGGGGCAGCTTGAGCGGACCGCAGATGCGGTCAATGTTCCGCAGAAGCGGGACTGCATCTGTGGAGGTGCTTTCGCAGAAGAGAGATTGGGGTGGCCAAGGGGGGACCGCATATGCGGTATTTGGACCGCACCTGCGGAACAGCAGAAGCGGTCGTTGGACCGCAGGTGCGAAAAATGCTGGGATAGAATGATTTGTTTAAAATCAGGATTTTTTCCATTTCTTCACTCATTTTCTTGGCTTGGGAGATTTTTGGGGAGCTTCAAGAGAGGGTTTTAATCATTAATGATATGGTAAGTTATCCCCACCTATTTTGAGTTATATGCACCAATTGTGTATGGATTTGAGCATTTAAATTAGTAGAAATTTGGGGTTTGGTAGAAAAATCTAGAAATTATATTCTTGGAATTTAGACACTATATTGAGTATGGAATTTAGTAAAAATTATATATTCGAGTTCCTAAGGTTATGGGTAATCTTTATCTTCGAAATTTTTTGGAATCCGGGCACGTGGGCCCGAGGGCATTTTCGTCAACTTTTCGATCGGAGTTAGGAATTTGCTATAAATTAGATTGTAATGAATAATTGAGCATAAATTAATGGATTTGCGTAATCATTGGCTAGTTTTGGAGCGTGGTACATCAATTAGAGTCTTCGGAAGGGCGTGGAATGCCGGTTTGGATCTTCGGAGTGAGGTGAGTCTCCTTTCTAACCTGGTAAGAGGGAATTGTCCCCATAGGTGAAATAATTGATTATATGCTCCTATTTGTAGGGGCTACGTACGCACAAGGTGACGAGAGTCCGTGCGTAGCTACTATTATGCTATTGTCCGTGTAGTTAGGACCCAAAAGCATGTTATACTTGGAATATTTATAAACCCATTGATTAAACTTCATTTATTAAAAATTGTTAAAGGAAAATTGATTTTATTTGGATAATTGTTCCCCGATAAATTCCTAATTGGCTATTTGAGCATGTATATTATGTGTACCTGCGTCACATGGATGATTCACGAGCAGGGTGATTGTGTATTTTATGAGTACCTGCGTCTCATGGATGATTCGCTAGAAGGGTGATTGTTTATTTTATGTTGAATGCGTCGCATGGATAGATGCGCGAGCGGGGTAATAGATGAATCTATGGTTCGTGCCGTTCGACTCTCGACAGTGCACAATTTACATTTATGTTGGATCGAGCCGTTGCCTCGGTAGGATTTGCGCATGTTATTTGTCACTTGAGAATCTTAAATGTGGAAATTGCCTTTCATGGCTTGATATAAATTGATAAGATAATAAAAAGTAAACTTGAGAATCCCTTAATATTTGTTAAAGTTGTTTACCTGTTTTTCCGCCTTGCGAGATGGAACTGCTATAAAAAAAATCCATGATTTCCTCACATCTTTATTATACTATCATTGGACCTCTAGTAAGTGTCGAAGTTGACCATCTTGTCTCTACTTCTTTGAGATTAAACAGGATACTCATTGAGTACACGTTGTTTACGTACTCATACTGCACTTCTGTGAATTTTTGTTGCACAGGTATATGTACCTCTAGCAGCCTACTGGGCGTAGCAGCACGGATGATTCTGGGACTAGGAGAGTTGCATTATTCGAGGCGGCCCGCAGCTAGTGTAGTCCCTTTTGGTATATTGTATTTATTTCCTGTCCACTATAATTCAGACCGATGTTGTATTTTATTTCCCTATCGGTAGATGCTCATGCACTTGTGACACCGGCTTCTGGGAGGATTTTGGATTATTCAGTATTAAGTCCTTTATTGACTTTACGTTCATTTTTTGTAAAATCTTTATTGTTTAATATTCAACGTATAAGAAAAAATGATTTCCACAAATACTAGAACTGGAATTTGATTATGCATTCTCGGTTGGCTTACCTGACAGCGGTGTCCAGCGCCACCACGACCCTTAGTGGATTTTGGGTCGTGACAATATGGTATCAGAGCACTAGGTTCCTAGGGTCTCACGAGTCATGAGCAAGTCTAGTAGTGTCTCGCGGATCAGTACAGAGACGTCTGTGCTTATCCTTGGGAGGCTGCAGGACTGTTAGGAGTACTTCCCTTCTTGATTCCTTATCGTGCGATTCGATTCCTTTGAGTCTTATGCCTTTGTTTCTTCCTATTCAATCTTATGAGATGCTAAGCGCCTGTTATAAATCGAGAATTAAAGAACCGTAATGGTACTACAGATGTAACACAGGATGTTTCTCCCGGTGTAGTTGACTGGATTCTTATCGTCACCTTATGGAAGAATATTCTAATGTTTCAGCTCAGTAATGATACTTCTGTGTGCTCTGGGGCTAGGCACACGTTGCCATGATGCTTATGAACGAATGTTGCGTAGTAGTGATATGATGGTAGGATGTTTTGATCACGTGTCAGGGCAGTGAATGACTTGAAGGGGGGTTTACTCGGTGCATAATCAAGAGATTCGGTATTTTATTCCCGGGAGGGGAAAGACAATCGAACTAAGGATGGTCAGATGTGGGCTAGTGAAAGTAATAAGACTTGGTATTTGCAAGTGTTGTGGAGTTTTCTTCTATGATGGGATGTCATTTTCCTAATTGAACGTACTAAGTTTGTCGGTGTTATGATCTACTACAATTTGCCTTTGGGGTAAGATATTGTGAGATAGAATTGGAGGCACGACCGTCAAATATCACAGGGAGTGGTGATTCAGGATTGAATAAGTATGTCTAATGTTGGCAGTTCGATGAAGATGACCTTCGGAAAAGTTTAAAGCTAGTAGCAATTTGTGGATTCAAGTGCTATGAAGATAAATTTTATTAAGGCAACAACTGAACAGCAAAAGATGAAAAGGACATGTGGGAAGTGTCAGGCAGAGTTTTAAGCTTCTAAAAGGCCAGGTTTAGGAAGCGCAGGTCGAGCAGTTGATTAAAGAAGTGAGTTTTCCCAAAGTGGGAGAGTGGCGGAGTTTCATATGGGCTTTGCAGTGGGATGACCACATACCTTAAGGAGGGTTTGGAGCGATTTGAGAATATTAACACTTGGTTATTGGGGTCTACGGATCTAATTTGAAGTAGGGATTCTTGTGCGGTAGGAGATTTAATATAACGGAAAGGAGCCGCTTAAATGAAGAAGGATGTAGCATGACTTTGAATTGAAAGGATGTTGTCGCACACTTAAATGATGTCCACGAGGGGTAAATGGACCTATGCAGTTGGAGAGTTAGCTCAGACTCAGGATGGGTCAGTGAAGTCGTAATGATTGTACCTTGTGCAGCAGTGTTGAAAGATGTCGGGGAGAGCCTTCTATAGGTGGGTTACCCGAGTAAGCAGGTTAGCAGTCGCGTGGTTGGCAAGGCTTCTGCGAATAGTTTTATTGGTTATGTAGCAAAGAGTTCGGTCGTGCGAATGCAGTAGGTGAATCAAAGTATAAATGAACAGGGCTTTGCGGAAGGAATCCGAGAATTTATGCGGTTGATCCCGCAAGGTTATGTCGATGAAAGCTAGGGAATCTTTGTGAATCCCAGAGTTGTGAAATAATGGCTTCAAGCTAAGTGGGAGTGTCCCACCACTTATGATTGGGTTGCATGGTTAACTACTTGCGAGGTTTTTGGTTATTCGTATATTGATGGGCTACTTCAACTGCGAGGAAAGACCATAAGTGGTATTCTGAGCAAAGAAATTATTAAAGATGGGCTATCGTTGGCCCTATTGGCCCATGTTCAGACTTGGGGAAGGATTCAGGATTTTGCCTTGTATAGATGCGGGTTCCCAGGGAAATGATTCAGCGGGTTTGTCGACGCCCCCTTTTTCTCGCGAAATCGGGTTTACGATATTTGGGAGGACAACTCTATTCCCGTTTGGGAATTGGGTTTTTGGATTTGGAGAGTCGCCACCTAATGATTATAGTGCATTAGGACACTTTAAGAAAGAATTTGAGATGAAAACCAGAGTTTGGGTAAGGGCTAGAAATTATCTCGAGGGGAAGGTGTTAGGCACCCCTCAAGATCCACTAGTGTGGTTCCCGGCCATGCTACAATTTTGACTTTAAATGTAAGCAAACAAGTAGAAAAGCAAGCATTGCAAATACGAGAATCTTTCACATTACAATTACAAATAAGAAAGCACAAAAAGGATTTAAAAGAGCTGAAATTTGGAAGAAAGCAGTTTGTGATTAAAGAAGATATACACAAATAAAGGGAAGGGTCAAATAATTGAGGCAAGTTATTGAAAAGAAATGAAAAGAAGCGGAAGTTTTAAAATTGGACAGCTTTTGAAAAAAACCTGAAAATAACAACTAATAAAGAGGGAGGGGTTCCTAGGTTTATACATCACATGGATCATGCACACAACACCGACACCCAATTGTATGCATAGTGTTATCGTGTGATCATCATCTCCATGTCTACCCTTGCTACCCCGTTAGGGTATTAAAGCGCAGAATTGTATCATTACTTATTGCATGCTATTATCCGTCCCAATCCTATCAGTCCTAGAGGCAAATGGACTACTAATCCTAAAGGGAAAGGGTTTTGGGGCTTTTAGAGGTTTCAAAGGATAAAATGCTAAGGCGCCAACCAAAACACGTAAGTGCAAATAGAGGGAAACAAACAAGCAAACATGGGCTCAAATATGCCTCCATAAATCAGCAAAAAGTCATAGAGTTTAGCATGTCTTACACAGACTGATTTGATCTTAATTAAATAAAGCGACGAGCAGACTGGTTCAACGCATATTTTTAGGCGAAAAGTCTACATTAGGCTTACTTGAATGCAATTGACTAAAACCGATCTGATTGAGCATCTAAGTGTTAGTTAAAGCTAGGCGTGTTATATGCTGATTTTTTAAAAAAGAAAAAAAAAGATGCAAACTAAAGGGTTTACCAATTTTAACAGGGCATCACGAGTTCAACAGTTAATATTACCTCTATTCATATTCGATATTTCCTATAGGCATGCTTTCTATACGCTTATTGATTTGGACACCCTTTTTTTAGACGTTAACAAAAGGTCCTATGAACATGGTATCTATATGCAGTCTTTATTATTGAACCTACCAACTGTTTGCCTAGTGGTGTTTATAAATGCAGAATGCAGTAGTTTATAGACCATATTTTATATGAATAATTAGAAGTTGACCTATAGGCAGGATATCTATGCGCGGAGGTGTAGAAATTATGAATGAATCCTATAGGCATGACTTTTAGATGTGAGTTTGCAGAAGTTAAAAGTTAACCTATAGGCAGTTCTAGGCGTATTTGCAGGAATTCAAAGTTAGCCTATAAGCATGATTTCTAGATGTATTTGCAGAAATTGAAAGTTAACCTATAGGCATGATTTCTAGGTGTGAGATTGCAGGAATCATAACAAACTCCTATAGGCAGGATCTCTACCCTTGATGCATAAAAATTAAATCCCATCCCCCCTTTTTACTAAGTTCCCTGAGATTATACAATTTATTACAACCAAAAAGAAATAAACTGGAATTAAAAAATACATCAGAAATCCTCAGCTACATACGAGCAACCTAATCCAAACTTGAGGCCTAATAATATGAGATTCAGCCACTTCCGAGATCCAGATTTCCAAGACTTCTCTCATCTAGGGTGTTTCGGAGATCCAAGGGATTTCAGGAACCCCAGGCAGTGCATACACCCAAGATATTAAATAGAAATTGAGTTGTGCAGTGTGGAAGGGCCAGCCTTTATGTATGTCCAAGTTTAGAGGGAGCTGCAGGGTCCCAAGGCAAGGCTCACAGAAGGAGGGCAGAACTTAAGTTCTAAGAATGAGTGTAAGTGCAAATGAAGGGATAAGGGCTACCCAGGCAGGCTGGTGGTCATGCCCAGCCACAAAATAGACTGTCACACCCGTGACCAAACCTGTTGATCAAGCATTTAGGGAGTAAAAGACCTACTACAGGTCAAGCCATGGTCTGAACAATAATTAGAAATACTGGCAGGCCAAGGCTGTTACTCAACACACACACAATAAGGGAATGGGGACGGGGAATTCACAAAGCTTAGGGCCTAAAAGTCCATGTCACGACCCCAGTTCACCCTCCATGAACATGCCGTGATGGCACCTAGTCCCGACGACTAGGTAAGCCTAACAATGAGGAAGATAAACCAAAAATTCGCAGAAGGAAATAAATAAAACTGAACTGGTAAAATAAACAGGGTTTAAGGTGCCGCTCGGCACATACCACAACAATTCTCAAGCTAAAAATCCCCCAAAACCCGGAAACTCACAAATCACAAGCTAAGGGATACATAAGAGGCTCTGACTCAAGAATATCTATACAAGGAGAAAATAGTAGAAGAACTATACTTATTACAGAAAAGCTGGAAAAGGACTCCTCGGTCTGCGGACGTAGCAGAAATACCTTGAAGTCTCTACCGATATGCCTCCTTCTAAGGCTGACACAACTGAACGGGAGTACCTGTATTTGCACAACAAAAATGTGCAGAAGAGTAGTATGAGCACACCACGGCGATGCCCAGTAAGTATCAAGACTAACCTCGGTAGAGTAGTGACGAGGATGTGTCAAGGCACCTACCGATCAATAAACAGTATAATCATAGGAATAATGGTAACGACATATGAATACGTAAAGAATGCATGAACGACCAAAAATGCTACAATTCACAATAAGGGATAAATACAACAATTTAACAATAAGTATATAATAAACGATGATACAAAATGATGGCAGAATCACAATCCAAATCCTAAGGTCACAACACAACAAGGGGAAAAACAAGTCAATAAATCATATCCTACAATGATGTTCACAAAAGGTCTTATCCAACTCTTTCCACAATTTCACCAAGTCTCGGACAAACCACAACTCACAAAAACCCAGCATCTGAAATCTAACGATTGGCATCCCGTGCCCCATCAATCCCATGGTCATACTGACAACTAACTGACTAACTGGGGCCACTCTCACAAATATAATGGATAAACACGGGCGTACCTCCACCCTTAGAAAAATCAGGAGGAATTCACCTCTAATAGGAGTATTTAGCTACGTATATGCTTGTGCAGATGTTTCTAACAAAATTCTACCAACTATCAAACATGAAAAGGAGGACGGACCGAACGTACGATGTTCCCTCACAACCCCTAAGCGGTAACGTTCATACAGGTAAACAACCCACAATCACAATAGAAAAAAAATAGGAATGGCTCAACAGGCCGTCACAACTCTATATAATCAATTCCCGACGTAGCCCCCTTATTTTGCCACATGTGCAATAAATAATATGATAGGCACCGCCTTATTTATCCACACGTGCATAACAATGTCCCACTTTATTCTGCCACACGCGCAACCCACATATAAGCATATAACATATCCCGCCTTATTACGCTGCATGTGCATAGCAACGATAACAACAATAGCATGGCAAAGACCTCGTGCAACCTTTCAACAACAACCGCACGGCAGAAACCTCGTGCATTACAATATCAACAACCGCACGGCAAAAACCTCGTGCATCACAATATCAAAAACCGCACGGCAGAGACCTCGTGCATCATAATATTAACAACCGCACGGCAGAGACCTCGCGCATCACAATCTCAAGTACAACACAACAGATGACAATATATATATAGGAACAAAGAGAATCAACTCAAGGAATTCCGTTCACCAAAAGACGGGATAACTAACTCATAAGGAATAGCTGTGACAGAGAAATACTAAGCGCAATAAGAACAACTCAACAAGGGAGAAATAATATGAAGCAACGATTTCATAATACTCGGTTCAACAACAAGGAAGTTAACATGAATCAAATAATTAAAATTCAAAAAATATCAACTAAACATGGAATATCTAACTCCTTCCCAATTAAGACCAATTATTTACACGAAAGATAGAAATGAGGCTCTCAAAATAAAGACAAGCAGTTAGGAAAGATAGTATGACTATAGAGGGGTAAATGTCCACAGTTAAACAAGTAAATCAATTAGGAAACAAGAATAACCAAAAAGGGCAATAAATTCCAAGTAAGTCATGTAGAGGTGAAACTAATAACATGGAACTCAATCGTATCAAGAACAACTTCATATTCGGTGATTATAAGGATCTAAGAGCCAAAAAGGGGCAATTTTCCACAAATAAATCCGAGCACGCGCTCGTCACCTCGCGTACAAGGAATACAATTAGCAAGGAAGACTCAATTCCTAAGGGGAAGTCCCCAACACAAGGTTAAGCAAGATACTTACCTCGAACCGGCTCAATATAACTAGAAACCGCGCCTTTGCCACGAGTATCCGACTCCAAATGGATCAAATCTATATAATTCAATTACACATCGTAAATAATATTGCAAACAACTAATTCCACTATTAAAATTAAAGCTAGGGCACGAAAATAGGTAAAATGACCAAAACACCCCTCCAGCCAACGTCTCGGAATCGAATATTTTTCACATTTTCAGAACCCTCGTACTCTCACGAGTCTAAGTATATAAAAATCTCCCAAATCAGAGGCCAAATGCCCCCTCAAAATCCAATAGTTAAGTCTAGGAAGTTTCATCCAATTTTCCACAATTTTGACCTTGAATTCGAATTCTAATGGTGGATTTAACTAGATATTGATAGAAAACAACTAAATGAGGTTAAGGAAACATTACCCAGTGATCTCCTCTTCAAAATCCACCCAAAATCGCCTTCTCCCGAGCTAAATTTTGATTTCTCTAACTTTTGAAATAAACCCTCAGATTCTTCTATTTCATACCAGTGATTTCTGCTTTTGCGGAAAAACCAACCGCTTCTGCAGTTCTCTTAATTAGCCGACCAACCGCTTCTGCGGTCCACCCATCGCAGAAGCGAGTTTGCTTCTGCGGAACTTACACCGCGTTGGCGGTTCCCAAGCCAATGTCCACTTTTCGCTTCTGCGGCGCCGCTTCCGCGATTCCCAAACCATAGAAGCGAAAACACCAGAAGGCCTGTTGCCAATTTCCTTCTAACTTCAAAATTTACACGTTGAGCATCTGAAACACACCCGAGGCCCCCAGGACCTCCACCAATCATACACACAAGCTATATAACCTAACACAGACTCGCTCGAAGTTCCAAATCATGTAACACAACATCGAAACAACAAATCAAACCAAAAATCAAGTTTATGAACTTCTAAATCTTCAAATATCGAAACCCATACCGAAACCTATCGATTCAACTCGGAATGACGCCAAATTTTGCAGACAATTCCAAAATGACAAAATGGAGTTGTTCCAATTCTCGAAATTGCATTCCGACCCCGATATCTCAAAAGTCAACTGTGGGTCAAACTTCTTCATTTTTCCAACTTCAACTTTCGCCGAAATGCCTCAATTTACCCTACGGACCTCTAAATCTGAATTCGGACGCGCACCTAACTCCAAAATCACCATACAAAGCTGTTGAGATCATCCATGGCCCATTCCGGGGTCGTTTACCCAAAAGTCCAATTCTGGTAAACTTTTCACCGTTCTAGCTTCCAAACAAGGTTTCTTCTCTAAATTTGACTCTAAACCATCCGAAAGCCGAATTCCACCGTGCACGCAAGTCGATACTCACTCTCCTAAGCTGTTCCAGACCTTATGCCGCTGAACGGAGCTCAATTTCTCAAAACGACCGGTCGGGTCATTACAGTCCAGTTCATATCCATGGACACTAATTTTACGCATTGCCATGTTTTTGAACCATAACTTAAGCATATAAAGGGGATATGAGGGTTTGGGATTCATAAAGTATCAAATAAATAACAAAAAACTGACAGGATGCACATGTAAATTAAACATTGAATTACAAGGGAAAGGGGACATGTTACAGCATGCTAGAAACACATGTTAACTAGAGAAAACATGAACAGAAGTAGACAGGAATGAAAACATGTTGTTGTTGAGACATGTAAATTAACTAGGACATACCAGTAGAGAGACAAAAGTGTAGAAGAAAGTAAAGCAAACAAAAGTCCACAGCCTAGCAACAACACAAGTAGCACAAAGAGAGAGAGAGAGAGAGAGAGAGAGTTTTAAGTGTAATAGTGATTTTGAACTCAGATTGTGCGTCTGTGTTTATATGTTTGAAAGAGAAGAGTAGGTATTTATAGCTTTGAAAACGTGTAGGAAATAAGGTAATAAGTAAAATTAAAACTCAAACATGGAAACAATCACCATTCAGAATCAAATTAACCCAAGTGATTCCCCTTAAATTAGGGAAACACTGCTTAACAGGTCAGCAGTCCTAATTAAGGAAAGAAAATCAGTTTGGGGAATATTGATTATTGCCATAAAAAGGGTAGTAAAAGCATGAAGTAGATAATCCAGTCTAAGTACGAAATATACTTATTTTGGGAAAAGATTTAGCAAGGTAAAACATCAAAATAAAGGGAGTGAATCAATTAATTTTTAAACGAATGAGTAGAAAATTAGGGCTCGTAAGAAAATCTTTTGCAATCAGTCATAGGACCAAAGGAATCAAGATCAAAACAAGAAAGGAACATGATACTGCACTTTATTATATAAATAGCAAGGAGTGAACAAACATACAGTGTTAGACATGTTGATGAAGCAGTACAAACATACGGTAGCATTAGGGTAAGCTAGGGTTCAGTAGTAAGAAAATACTCGGAGCATAGTAGTCAAGCAGGTCAAGTAACCACAAACAGTGAAGAAGACATAGAAGCAAGTAAAGGGTCTCAGAGTAGGAAAAAAAATGAGAAAATTTCTAGAGAAAAATTAGGTCTTTAACAGTAACCAGGTAAGAACTCAAAATTAAACAAATTAAAAGAAGAAGAAAGAACCAGCAGCAAAGAACAAATGCACATTTAAGCAAACAACTTTCAGAACCCGGATAAACTAAAAGGAATTAGGGGTTTTAACATGCATGAAATAGATAGAGGAGAAATCATGAGCAAATCATAGCCAAAACATAAACACGTTAAAGAATCAGAGATATTTTGAAAAACTTAAAGGAAAAACACTAACGAAGGGTTGTTTTGCAAGAAAAGTCGAATAACTTTCGAAAACACACTTAAACATTCATGGCAAGTATAGATCTAAAGCGGATATAAAAGAAAAATCAATAAAATCCCAAAGATTAGGGTTTCGGAGAACCCAAAAAGGTGAGGGAGGCCTTGGAAATTAACGATCTAACCAGGAGCGCCAAGGATCTGACTCGAACTGCCATGGCTAGCCGGAGAAAAATCAGGGACGACCGGAGAAAGGTCATGAGTGGAAATCAGGCAATGATTGGACCAGCTTCCTTCGAGATTTGGCTGTGAAATCATGGAAGCGAACACTCAGGAGCCATGGGAGGCCATTATACATCTTCGATGGCCATGGGAGACCATGGATTAGGGCAGAATTGAGAGGCGGCGGCTAGGATTCAAGAGGGATTAGAGAGCATCGAGAGAGAAGAGGGGTTTCAAAGGCAGAGTTTGGTGAGAAGTGATTAGGTTTAGGGTGGGTTGGTAGAATTAAAAAGGAAATAATGAATTGTGGCCGTTGATCATTTAGATCAGAACCTAAATTAGATGGGAGCCGGGCGGATCGGGCAAATGGTTAGGGGTCGGGTTAATTTTGAAATTGGACCGGGTAATTTTGGGCCTGAATTTGGGTTAATTGGGGTTGCCAAATTGGCTATAATTGAAATGCAGTTGAGGCCAAATCGTAAATAGCCAATTTTTTCCTTTATATTTTTATAAAATAGTAATAAAGATTTTAAAAAGAAATTAAAAGTACTGGGTAAATGAATATTATATAAATATTAATTTAAAAATGCTGGGACTAATTTTATAAACATAAAATACCATAAATTACAAGATAGGCCATAATTGCAACTATATGCAATTTAGCTTTAAAAATACCAAATGAACTTGTAAAAATATGCGAAAATTACATTAATTATACTTTGGTGTAAATGTAAAAATAAAATGAATTATTCACCGAAATGATAATTCTGGGAATAATTATTGGATTTTGTTGTATAAAAATAGGTAATAAGTTGGTTTTAAAAATCAGTAAAAAATGCCAAAACTCTTGGGTGTGCTTATATATGCACCAATATTCTATTTTGGAAATATTTGGGTATAAAAATACTTAGGGAAAAAATTGGGTATTAACAGCTGCCCCTCTTTACCCAGGAAGGATGAAAGAGTTATCGGGTAAAGATATGATGGCCAATTTTGACCGAAAGCAGCGGTCTGAAAAGAGTTTGACCGAGCTCCGGTTTCTGAGCTGCCTACATATCCCTGGTTTTACAGGAATCGGGCCGTATGTAGTTCAGGAACCATTGACGGAACATGACGATGGCGATTTGAAAGAGATGGGCAAGATGTTTAGGGGGCAAGAGGTGTTTGAAACTGGATCGGCGGTAAGGACTAGAGCGGGATCACTCCTGCTGAGACGGCCGTTGCTAGCCAGTGTACCTGCAAGTAAGAAATACGGGCGTATATTGTGCATAAACTTAAATATGATGCATTTTCCCGTTGGACCATGAATGTTGTCCTTGGACGGTTAGGATGACGTCCTCGGACCATGATGTCCTGAGCCATGAAGCGCAAAGTTAAAGGATTCGTAGGATATGAAATGATGTTCTCGGGCTATGATAATGGTGCCTCCAAACCATGATGCCTTTGAATAATGATGTGCAGGATATAAAGTGGGTCCTCGGGCCATGGCATGGTGTTCTCGGGCTATGAAGATGATGCCTCCGAACAATGATGTCGTCAGATAATTTGGCGATATTTCAGCCCATGAAATGCAAGATTTGGCGGTATTTCAGCTTATGCAAAAGTGTAAATGGCGATATTTCAGTTGACAGAGATTTAAATAAAGAGAAATGTTTCAGCTGATGCAAAAAATGTAGAATGGCGATATTTCAGCCGACATAACTTTAAACAAAGTGGCAATGTTTCAGCCAATGCAAAAGTAAAATGGCAATATTTCAACCGACAGAAAGCGTAAGTATAGATGATGATGGAGATGAACTGGCGATCTTTCAGCCGATGTAGAATTTAAATAAATTTTGGCGATATTTCAGCCAATTGTGAGACGTAAGCAAAGGCGGCGATATTTCAGCCATGCAAGAGAGATAAGGTGGCAATTTTTCAGCCACGCAAGAAAGATAAAGTGGCGGTATTTCAGCCATGCAAGTGGAGGTAGAGCTTAACCTCGGAAGGTAGAAAGGTAGCCTTATGCAGATAATGCAGGATGGAGACAACGCTTAGTCTCGGAAGGTAGAAAGGTAGCCTTATGCAATGCAAAGAATGCAGATGGAGACAACACTTAGTCTCGGAAGGCAGAAAGGTAGCCTTATGCAATGCAAAGAATGCAGATGGAGACAACGCTTAGTCTCTGAAGGCAAAAAGATAGCCTTATGAAGATAATGCAGGATGGAGACAACGCTTAGTCTTGGTAGGCAGAAAGGTAGCCTTATGCAGATAATGCAGATGGAGACAACGCTTAGTCTCGAAAGGCAAAAACGTAGCCTTATGCGGATAATGTGGGATAGTGACAAAGCTTAGTTGCATAAGGCAGAAAGATAGCCTTATGCAATGAAAAGAATATAGATGGAGACAACGCTTTGTCTCGAAAGGCAGAAAGGTAACCTTATGCGATGCAAATAATGGAGATGGAGACAACGCTTAGTCTTGGAAGGCAGAAAGGTAGCCTTATGCAGATAATGCGGAATGGTGACAACGCTTAGTCGCGGAAGGTAGAAAGGTAGCCTTATACAATGCAAAGAATGCAGATGGAGACAACGCTTCGTCTTATAAGGCATAAAGGTAGCCTTATGCAATGCAAGAAAATAAAAGGACGGATAGTATTGAGATTTCTTAGCTGATTGCTGATCACGATGTCGCGACTGTATGGAGAGCACTTGCGAATAAGTGATGACTCTGAGGAGTTGCATTCTTGCGAAAGTATGCATATATAAATATACCTAACGATATCGTAAGTCAAGTGCCTGCATCCAAAAAAATCGTGAATTTTGTAAGGGGGAAAGGTTAGTTCATTTTCCCCTAGCTTCCGGCGTTGCGTATCATTGGGCTAGCATTGCTAAACAGAAGCAATTCAAACAATAATTATGCATGATTTAGTAAATATAATGTAAGTAGAAAAATAGCTTTGTTTTAGATGAACCAACGACTGCAACGTATTTCAAGACATTGCAACCTCTCTTGCTCCGGAATTTTGAGGGTCCTCCTCAAAATTCTGCCCCAGTTTACTAGGGTGGCACTTCTGATGACTGCGCTGAATGACTGAAGAATCACTTTGGAATTTTGAGGGCCCTCCTCAAAATCCTGCCCTAGTTCCAATAGCAGGGGGGAAAAATGAAATTTTTATTAAATTGTGACCGAACCCATATGGCTGCCTACGTATCCCCTCTTAAACGGGAACCAGGTCAGGCATAGTTCAAATTATATCATAAGGAAAATCATAACATGCTACACATAGTATCGTTTCACTGCATCTAAGTTGATCGGCTTTGGCCAAACTTCTCCGTCTATTTCTGCAAGAATAAGGGCTCCTCCAGTTAGAACCCAGTGAACCATGTACGAAGATTGCCAGTTGGGAGAGAATTTCCCCTTGGCTTCATCTTGATGTGGGAATATCTTCTTCAACACCAGCTGCCCCGGTGTAAAATCCCTTGGATTGACTCTTTTGTTGAAGGCTCTAGACATTCTGTTATGATACAATTGGCCGTGGCAAACTGCATTCATCCTTTCTCCATCTACAAGGGCTAACTGCTCGTAGTGACTTTTTTCCCATTCTGCGTTGTCCAACTCTGCTTCTTGTATGATCCTCGAGGAAGGAATTTCTTCCTCGACGGGGATGACCGTCTCTTTACCATAAACCAGCATGTAGAGAGTTGCTTCGGTCGATGTGTGAACCGTGGTGCGGTTTCCCAGTAAGGCGAATGATACCGTGGCCGCCTGCCTGGTGGGGGCGGCTACTTCGCATGCCATTGTTTGTGACTTTCGACCATCTTCCTTAGTATCTTCTTGATATTCTTGTTGGCTGCTTCTACAACTCCATTCATCTAAGGCCTGTAAGCTGTAGAATTCTTGTGTTTGATCCTGAATGCCTCACACATTGTTTTCATCAAATCGCTGTTGAGATTGGAACCATTATCAGTGATGATTGATTCCGAAATTCTAAATCGGCAAACAATACGGTCACGGATGAAATCTGTCACGAATTTCTTGGTCACTGCCCTGTACGATACTGCTTCAACCCATTTAGTAAAATAATCAATTGCCACTAGGATGAACCTGTGCCCGTTTGATGCGGCAGGCTCGATAGGTCTAATGACATCCATTCCCAAGGCGGAAAATGGCCATGATGAGCTTGTTGCAGTGAGCTTGTTTGGAGGCACCTTTATAATATCTGCATGTATCTAACAACAATGTCATTTACGTAACGTACTGGATGCAGTATGTTTCCATAGTCATCCAAAAATACCCTGCTCGGAATATCTTTTTTCCTAAGAGAAAACCATTCGTGTGTGGCCCGCAAATCCTTGCGTGCACTTTGTCCAATAGTCTGGATACTTGTTTTGCTTTGACACACCTTAGTAAACCCAAATCGGGAGTCCTCCTATACAGGATTCCCCCGCTATGAAAGAAGTTGTTGGATAACCTCCGATGTGTGCGCTTCTGAGTAACGTTGGCATGTTCTGGATATTCTTCTGTTGTCAAGTACTCTTTGATGTTGTGGAACCATGATTTTTCGTCCGCATCTTCCTCAACGTGAGCATAATAAGCCGGCTGATCATAAGTTTTTACCAGCATAGGATCAATGAAATTTGTATCTGGATGTTGGATCATGGATGAAGAGTAGCCAATGCGTTAGCGAACTCGTTCTGGACCCTGGGACATGCTGAAATTCCGTCTTTGTGAATCTTTTCCTTAAATCCTGTATATGATGCAAGTAGGGGAGTATCTTAGAGTTCTTGGCTGCCTACTCTTCTCGAACTTGATGTATGAGCAAGTATGAATCCCTGATTACTAGCAACTCCTGAATGTTGGGGAATCTAAGCTTGGCGGATACCAGGTAATTCTGGCCGGTTAATGATACTAGGACTGCTCTTATGCCAATTCCTTTGAAATTTGCAGCTCCGTCGAAAAATAACCTCCAACCGTCGTAGGATTCTACAATATCTTCTCCTACGAAGGACACATCTTCATCAGGAAAATATGTTTTCAGGGGTTCGTATTCTCTGCTGACGGGATTATCGGCAAGGTGATCTGCTATGGATTGACCCTTGATTGCTTTCTGAGTCAGGTAAACAATGTCGAATTCATTTAGCAAGATTTTCCACTTGGCGAGCTTGCTAATAGGCATGGGCTTCTGGAAGATATACTTTAGCGGGTCCATTCTTGATATGAGATAAGTAGTGTAGGCATAGAAATAATGCCTCAACTTCTGAGCTACCCAAATCAGAGCACAACAAGTGTGCTCCAATAAAAAGTACCGGGCCTCGTACGGGGTGAACTTCTTACTGAGATAGTAGATGGCTTGCTCCTTCCTCCATGTTTCATCATGTTGTCCCAGAACAGAACCAAATGCTCCATCCAAAACCACGAGATAAAGCAATAGAGGCCTCCCTGGCTCGGGCGGAACCAAGACTGGTGGCGTTGACAGGTATTCCTTGATTCTGTCGAAGGCTTTCTCATAATCGTCGGTCCAATTAGTAGCAGCATCTTTCTTCACCATTTTAAAGATGGGTTCACAAATGACCGTGGATTGAGCTATAAACCGGATGATATAGTTGAGTGTTCCCAAGAAACTCATCACGTCCTTCTTGTTCTTTGGCGGTGGCAACTCTTGAATGGCTTTGACTTTTGATGGGTCCAATTCTATTCCTTGACGACTCACAATGAAACCTAGTAATTTTCCAGCACGAACCCCGAATGCACACTTGGCGGGATTCAGTTTCATATTGTACCTTCTCAGTCTATTGAAGAACATTCTCGTATCTTCTATATGATCAGTGGCTTTCTTAGATTTGAGATGAAGTCATCCACATATACCTTAATCTCCTTGTGTATCATGTCGTGGAAGATAGTAGTCATGGCTCTCATATAGGTGGCACCAACATTCTTTAACCCAAACGACATCATTTTGTAACAATACATCCCCCATAGCATGATGAAAGCCGTTTTCTCTGCATCTTCCTCATCTATCGATGTCTTATGGTATCCGACGAAACAATCAACAAAAGACTGCAACTCATGCTTGGTGCAGTTGTCGATAAGAATGTGTATGTTTGGCAAGGGGAAGTCGTCTTTGGGATTGGCTCGGTTAAGATCCCGGTAGTCGACACAGATTCTAACCTTCTCATCCTTCTTTGGTACTGGCACGATGTTGGCTAACCATGTTGGATATTCCACCACCCAGAGAACTTTGGCTTTAACCTGCTTAGTAACCTCTTCTTTGATTTTCAAACTCATGTCGGGTTTGAATTTCCGGAGCTTCTATTTTACCGGAGGATAGGTTGGATCTGTTGGCAGTTTATGAGTTATAATAGACGTGCTGAGACCGTTCATATCATCATACGACCAGGCGAATATGTCCTCATATTCCTTTAGAAATTACGTATATCCTTCCGTTTCTGATGGCGACAGGTGAACACTAATGCGAGTTTCTTTGACATTTTCTGTATCTCCCAAATTAATGACCTCAGTTTCTTCCAGGTTAGACTTAGGTCTATTCTCAAAATTCTCAACTTCTCTGACGACCTCTTCAGGTATCTTATCTTCTCCTGAGTCTATGTTCTTTTGTTGCGTTGTTTCATTGCAAGTCACAATCGTTGGTTCATCATCAAGGTAAGTAATAATAATGCTATATAAAAATAGAGTAAATGATAGAGAAAATAATAAGAGCAAGATACATGATAAACTGAAATGCTTTGATTAAATTCATATTTGTTTGAACCATCGGAGCTCTTTTTGAAATTAAAGACAATGCAGAAAGAAAATCAACTAGTAAAGTAAGCTAAAAAATTGAGATGCATGGTGCTTTTGTTTAGCCTTGCTACCCCGAAGCCTTCCGGGCCCTGACGGTCCTAATTGACCAATTGCTGAGGTGGTCTCCTCTGTTCACAGCTTGTATAGAAGGGCCTTCCTCCCCTTCCTCCTCGAAAAGAACACAACAGTCCATATCATCATCCTCCAGAAACAAATTCTTCATGGGATGTCAACGCTTCATCTTCCTGTGACCCATATATAGTATCTGCCAGCTGGAAGGTTTGCTCCAGGCTAGGTATCGGAAGATCCAATGGATAGTAGGGACTGCGCCATGGTGGCGACCAGCTCTGGAATTCTTCCCAAGTATAACCGTACCCTAAGCCAAATGTAGTACCATGCTTATTTAGTTTGATGGGCTTAGTGATCCCCTGAAGATTTCTACCAAGTCCCTTTCCAGGCTCATACCCACACCAATTCAGGATACTTTCGATCTTGTTGTCCCACCACTTATCCTTATCCACAGCATTGACCCTTTCGATGTGGTGGTATGTTTCTGTCACGACCCAAACTGGAGGGCCATGACTAGCACCCGACCATACTTGTTGAGCACCAACGTACATTTTATCTAACCTTCTTTATTATCTTTTAGGGCTGAGGAGATCAATATAAATGATAGACATGGATCATGGACAACCAACAATAAAATATGATTACGTGAACCTACATAACATGGGATGACCAGACAATCAAGAAACTATATATATATGGTACGAGCTACCACGCTATCATGAAAGGCTATACCACAAAAACCAGCCGACAAGGCATACCAAACTATACATGAGTCGACATATGTCTATGAGCCTCTACAGGAACATAAGTGCTGCAAAATAGCCGGAACAAGGCCCCCACATACCCATAATGTCTATAACAAAAATGCATACCAAGACCAAGGCAAGTACGGAGAAGAGATCTCGCCAATCACCGCTGAACTAGACAACCTACTGTGGTGGGGGAGCTACACCTGCCTGTTTATCAGGACCTGCAGCACGACATGCAGTGTCCACAAATAAAAGGATGTCAGTACCAATAAAGTACTAAGTATGCAAGGCAGGGAACCATAAACACGAACAGTAATGTAAGAATGGATAGAGAATATACAACGTGTAACATCCGAGTACCTCTGAGGTCTACTTACATTAAATGCATGATACAATGTATAAATACATAAGCTTTTAAAACATACGTCTCTGTGGGCATCATCATCATCATCATCATATCGTACCCGGCCGTAATAGGCTCGGTAAAAACATACCCGGCCATCATAAGGCTCGGTAGATCGTACCCGGCCATGTGGAGCTCGGTAAAACCCAACTGATCAGTGGTTGCACAGTAGGTGCCGTACCCGGCCGTCTATAGCGCGGCTCGGTAGAGTAAAATAGATACATACATATATAATGAATGCTCGACTCATGGAATTATGTTCTAAACCTTTAGGAGTGACGTAAGGTATCCTTGGTACACGTTATTAGGACTAACTCTTCACTATGAACCTTATTAAAATCAGAAAGTACCAACAACATCGATAACATAAGAATAAGAGAAGCAACATTTGTGAGCACGTGATTTTTGCCCTACAAGAGAACTACTCCAAAAGAATTTAAAATAAAATAGTTTTGTGTTGTGTGTGATTTTCTGTGGATTTTTGTGTCATCTTTTCCTTATTGTTTGCATTTGTCTGTGTGTGTTTATTTGTTAAATTAACATAAAACAAAAAAAATATGTTGCATTTACATTTAGGATTTATTAGGAGAAATTAAGTTTTATTTCACAAAATCACAAAAATAATACACTTTACATTTAGCATTTAAAGGTCTAGTTGTGTGATTTATTTTTAATTAATATTTAACTGTGTGTTATTTGTTTAATAGAAGTTAATTAGTTTCTATAAGTTAATTTGATTTTTATAATGTCATTTAGAATTTGGTTTTAATAAATTAGGAATTAAAAAGAACAAAACACTTAAAAATAGTAAAGGAAATTAGAATTGGGCCAAACCAACCCCAACCCCAAAAACCTGGCCAAAATCCGCCCGGTCCAAGCCCAATCCACGCCCAAACGACACCGTTTTGGTAACGTTCGGTGTGAGCCGTTCGATCATACCAATCCAATGGTCAAGATCAACCCTTCCATACCCATTCCCTGTACCCGACCCGTTACTCATCTCGACCCAACCCCCATTTGACCAAAATGCCCTCGTTTTACACTCGTCAATTAATCGGAGCTGTTGATATCATTTGATCTAACGGTCCGAATTAATTAAGCCATTACAGTATACCAAAACCCCCAAACCCCCCTTCACCCGTTCATTCCCAAACGACCCCTTCCCCTTCGTCTCTCTCACCAAGACCAAACACCCCAAGAACCCTAGCTAGCCGCCACCCCTCCCCTCACCTGAAAATCCGACGGTGCCGGTCCTTTTCGCCACCAAACTAACACCCCTGCAGCACCCTGACCCCCTCAACCCAAATCCAAGCTTGGTTTACCTCGAATCACACTCCAGCATCTCGAATCTTCGATTGAAGATTCGAGCCAGACCCTAAGGTACCCCAATCTGCTCCAAACTCACACCCTGTCATCTCCTGCCCTCCCTCGTAACCAAACCAACACTGGTTTGGTTCGAATCAAACCCAAACTTCTCGAACAGCCAATTCGAGCCCCAAGAACCCTAGAAGAGTTTCGAGCCCGTTTGAAGATTTTTGATGGTTCAATGGGCTTTAGTAGAAGTGTTCTCACTTGAGAACACTCGATTAAAGTCCGTTTGGCCTCAAAAATTTCAAGTCCGAGTTTGGTCCATGTCCGTTCTGATTTCTGATTTTCCTCTCAAGGTATTTCTTCTTTCTTTCTTTTATCTTTAGTTATTTGTTTGTTAGTTCAGTTCTGTTAGCATTTTTATCTTTTTCGATTTTTTTGTTAATTTTTCTGTTCTCTTCCTCAAGACCTTTTATTTTGGTCGATGTTTGCTTCTGTTTGTTGGTTTAAATGTGTTTGTTATAGGATACATATTCGATTCGATTAATGTCGTCGAATAATTAGTTTTGTATTTCCCCTGTTTTGCCCAGAAACTATGAATTATTGAGTTGTGTCTCGATTATTTGTTATCAATTATACGAGTTGTAATTGATTAAATGAATATCTTCGATTAGTTTTATGGGTCTGTTTTGGACAAGTGATATTATTGACACTGTTAAATTTGGTTCGAATCACTGTTTGAATTAGAGGTTGAATTGGTTATAGCTGTTTAACTGTGATAAATGCAGAGTTTAGTTGGCCTACTAATTGTACTCAATGCACCCTTAAACTAATGAATAAACTAATTGAAATGGGCTGTCTATCAGTGAAAAAATACAGCCTGGTTAGACACTAAGTAGTGGAAATCAGAAACCAGTTTCAGTTTAATGTTAAAGATGTGCAGTGCACATGGGATAGGGTAGTGGAACCTTCTGGACAGCAGGGTGTTCCACCAGTTTTTGACTTCAGGGTTTTTTAAAATTGAAGTCCTATGCCTAGACAAAAGAGAGTGGAATGAAACAGAGGGAATATTCATGGACTGGTCAGTTTTAAACAATTTTAAACAGGCTGTAAGGAAGGTTTTTAGTTGGTTATATAAGGAAAATTTTGAGAATAGAGGAGGGGTCTGAAAAAAAATTCAAGAGTCCTCCCCAGTTTAAAGGAAATCATAATAGTAAGGGTCTCTTTCCTGTTGAGAAAAATCAGAAGAGTTTGAAAGAAAAACTGTTCCATTACTCCCTTTTGAGTCTACCTTCCATTTGATAACCGGACTCCAGCTTCTATAAGCCCTCTTAAAGACCAAAATAGAGTTCGAGTTATTGATCCTACCCGTGATACCTTTAGATTAGTCCTGAGAGCAGAAACAATCAGAATCACCTTGTTCTTCTGTGCTATATTGAAGATTCAAAACATTTGAGAGAGTTTGTTTGATCCGTATGGAGTATAGCTTTGTTTGGCCGTGTGTTATTTTAAATTGGTTCTAAGTTTGCTGGATTCTTAGCTGTGTTTCCCTTTGCTACTGTTGGTTCTGCTGTTGGTCTGCTGTGTTATAGCTTGTTGCTGATCTTCTACTTCATCTCTATTCAATTCCAGGTACACAGTTTGAACTCATGTTGGAATAGACTTGAACTGAAGTTGAAATAAAAATGCCCACTGGTCTCTTATCATTTGGATCACTGCTGTTTGCTTTATAGTTAGGTTAATCTGTCATATGTATTTGTTAAGTTGTAAAGTATATATATGTACATAACTTGGACTGTTTGTACTTTGTTTAAACTCATGGATTGTAAAAAATGAGTTTTATGTTTTTCTGAGCATGCTGAAATCGGTAGACATTAGTATTAATTTGATTTGGTTTATAGTTCACAATTCGTGTTGGGTAACGGGTGGATAAAAACAGTAATTTAAGAGTAGACAATTTCACATCCGATAAAGAAATGCTGAACTATTTTTGTGACATAGTAACTAGTCTCTTCATTAGTCTGTTGGCCCTTCACTAGTCACTTGTCCCAGTTCAATAAATCGTGCCCGAATAAATAGTTACAATCTAATTTGACAAGAAATCTGAGGTGTATATATGTAAAATCAGAAGATAGATAAATGCTCGCCTCCTATTAAAAAGATTTCATTTGAATCGAATGCCTTTTTCGATTGATTAGCAGAGAGCTGATTAAAAATCGAAATCACTTCGTGCATTACTGCTTCCATAGAGTAATTAGAAATAATTTTGAATAGACCTTTTGTTTTGCATGAATAAAAGATGTTGTTTGAGCTTCGATAACCGTCTTACCCGGCATAAGTAAAAAAAAATGACCCAGGCACACATTTGATTTGCATAGGGCACGGGTCCAGGTTGAAATTAGACCCGTTTGTTTAAAGGTTTAAAGGTATTATTTTCAACTTAATAAAAGCGGTTCTAAATTAATTAAAAGCACATAATTTATAACATGTATTAAAATCAGATATTTTGGACATCTATAATAGTTTAAGCGACTGTGCTAGAACTACGGGATTCGAGGGTGCCTAATACCTTCCCTCGGGTCAACAGAANCCCAGGCCCCATTTTTCAGAAAGAGCCCCGCAACACTACTCCCCTCATCAAGATGCGGCCTACGCTCCTCAGCCGTACATGGTTATGAATGCTCAACCCTATGGCCGACCACAGCAGCAGATCAATCGGAACCAAGCTCCACCTCCCAGAAACCAGCCTCCTTACCGAAACCACTATAATGCCCAACCACCCCAAAACAACTTCCGTCCCCGGGAACCTCCCAGGAGACAAACCTTCACCCCCATCGGTGAACCATATTCCGAATTGCTCCCTAAGCTTATTCAAATGGGTCTCCTACAACCCATACCCCCAAACAGACAGAACCCGGAATCACCGTCATATCAGCGAGGTGTCAGATGTGCTTATCATTCAGGGGCAGAAGGGCACAATACAAACAATTGCTGANTTCCTTACTTAGAATTTCTGGTTCGCAGACTTCATTTGGAAAGTCGAAATTTCCTCGATTTGTGATTTAAATAAATTGGTGACTTGGGACACCATAATTTATTCCAAGTGGCGACTCTGAAATAAACAAAATAATCCCACTTCGAATATTGTCACTATAAATGGAAAAACTCCCTCGCGTCCACCTCCCCGGGGTAATATGCGCGCCAAAAGGAGGTGTGACAGCTCTGGCGATTCTGCTGGGGAAACAAACCCAGAACCACTATTTCAGGGTTTAAGAATTCGAGCTTTGAATAATTGTTGTATTTGGCTTATTTATTATCTGATTTCATTATATGTTTGTCTTAATGTGCTAAATGTTGCTTCTACCGCTTTTATATTTTGTGAACTGTATATCAACTGTGCCGATACCCACCTCTCCTCTGAGTCTTCCTGAATTTAACATCGGGCATTTGCTGGACATAGCCCGCTTTCATTGAGATAGCCGAGGTGCTTGGAACCCGGTGAAGGATTTAGTCACACATGTTTTAGGCGGGGAGTACCACCAGTTAAGCCGGAAAGCCATGCTACCGGTACACTGACCCTCCTCGGCTCGAGTTGTCCGCTCGAGTAAGCCAGTCTAGATACTTTCTCCAACAGGATGTTAACTTAGAATAACAAAGCCTCATGCCGGATCCCTAGTAGGAACGTTTGTTTGCATCATGTGCACTTTGACTTAGGAGACTCAACACAGGGGTTGGGTCTGTCTAGGACAGGTGTACTCT
>MU782769.1:17249-49441 GCA_026770625.1 Nicotiana glauca | reverse complement strand
GGGGGGGGGGGGGGGGAATTTTGAGGCTCCAAACTTGTGGCTTAAGGCAAAGAGGACTGCCTTTTATAGCCATTAGGGAGGGCAGTCCTTAATTTTCTGTTTTACACTCTTAGTCAGTCTTTATTATTCAATTTTACCCAAACAACCCCTTATTTACTGACTTCTGCCTCAAGTTACTACACTAAAGTTGTTGAAATCTACACCAAGACTCCTTCTAGAAGGGTCTAGGGTGTTCCTAATTTGTTACTACAAGATTCCTTCTCTTTGAAGTGACTAAATTACCCCTTTTATTCAATTTGAATTACTAACTAACCTTACTCTTCTCAATCTTGGTCAAATGACCATGTTTAAACACACCAAGGACTAAATATTTTCAGCTATACCCAAATTGATTAAGCTAATTAAGACTAACTAATTAAGCTGAGCCTAATAATGAACTAAAACCAATCAGTGAACTGAAGAACCATTGACACAATCAGTAATTAAACTGGTCTAAACTAACTCACTAATTCAAAGAAGGCCAAAACAGGATTGATTAAGAACTTATCCAAATAGAAAAGCATTCAACCAATAATCAAACTAACCAAAAATCAAAACAAATTAGAATCTAAACGAAGTAAACAAAGCAGGCAGAATCAAGCATCAAATCAAAACAAAAATCAGAACAGAAATAGCAAAAAATGAAAATTAACTATGAGAACAGAATCGATTCAAATAAGACATGTAATTCAACAGGGATGAAAGAAATTGACGACTAGGAATGAACAAACAAAACTAAACCTAGAGTATTTTGAATTAAACATATACCTAAGCTACTGACGAAATTGCAGAATAAGGTCATGCTACTCATTGTTAGTGAACTAAAAATTCAAATTAACATGAAGGAAAACAAATAAGGACTGACAAGAAAAATACTTGACCACTGCTTCTAGAAGACACATTAAACAGAAGAAAAGAAAAACCTAGATTGATTAATCGAGCATATATGATGGTCATGGAAGAGAAATAGGAGAAGAAGAACAAAGAAAACCCACTTTAGGAGGTCCTAGGGTTCCGCCGCTTCTTATCTTTTAAATTCGACGCCATACAAGACGATTCGGAGGAAAATAGCCAAGGATTTAAGGAGAGGGACATGAGGAGAGTGTATGGTGTCAGATTGGTGGCATTTGGTGGTGGCGCGGCTGTGCATGGCGGTGGCGGCGCTAGGGTTTCGAATATTTGAAGCGTTTGAGTGTGGTTTGGAGAAAACTAAGGTCGGATATGGAATGGAGAGGCGAAGGCGAGGGGGTGGTATGAATTTGGTTAAGTTTGGTAGTTTTCCGCCGCCGTGGCGATTTCCGGCGGCGGAGCTAGGGTGGAACCAGCAACGGAGAAGGAGAGGGGTTGGGGGGTACAAGGAGGATGACATTTGGTCTTTGATGGTATAAAGTATTTTATTACACTTTTATGTAAATCCCCTGAGCGAATCTGGGTCGTTAGATTATGGGCAATGAACGATCAGGATTATTTTGACGCCAAACGGCATCGTTTTATTAAAAGGGGGTGTTGGACCGGGTAATTAGGCTAATTTGGCCGAGTTTTGCATAGGTTTGGGGGAATTGTTTGGGCTGGGAATTAAATTGGTCCAAATTTCCTTTTCTCTTCATTCATTTTTTTAAATTGTTTTCTCTTTTCTTTATTTATTTTTTCTGATTTTTGAAATGCTAAATCAAAACTCAAAAACCAAATTGACACTAAAAAATTATATTTTCTAATTTTTAAGTACCCTAATTTCTAATTAAACACAAATTATGACAAATTAAAACTAAAAATGCAAAAAGACCATTTTTTGTTATTTTCTTTATTTTTTCCTTAACTACTAATTAATCCTAAAATATGAAATTAAATCCTAAAGAAATGCCAAGTGTATTTTTATATTTTTCATATGAATTAAAATGCACAAATAAAATGCAAAAAGTTAACATAAAATGTCATAAAAATCCACAAAATTGCAAAATAATGAAAGAAATTATTTTGTTTGAAATTTTGGAATAATTCATATATGGCAAAAATCACGTGCTCACAGCTGCCTCTCTTTGCTCGGGAACTCGAAAAGTTCTCGGGCAAAGATAAGTGAGCGGATACGAGTGATTTTTGCCCATTTGAATACTCCGTGTGAAGCATTTTTGAAAATCGTCTGACCGAACCCTGCTTCAAAGGTTGCCTACATATCCTTGGATAAAAAGGAATCAGGTCAGTGTAGTTCGGGAAGGTTTGGTAGTTGGGACTACCAGGAGCTGTTATTTCACTGATGTTGCTGCTTCTACTGCTCGCCGACCGCCTTATTACACCGTGTCAAAATAAAAACAAGATAGCCTAAGCTATGATCTATGAATTACAAAAAGGTCCTATCTATGTCTTCCAACTTACTCTTGTGTTGCCTTGAACTTGTATTCTTCCGATGGAATTCTTGCGTTGTTGCCTTGCATTGTGATCGGAGATGTTTTGCTCTTCCTCCGGGTGATTCTTGACTGCTAAGATTTGAAATATATGCCTCAATTCTCCAGGCGGGCTCCTGACTGCTGACGCTGAAAAGTATTCCCTTGTTTTCTAGGTGGGCTCCTGACTGCAACAAAATAGACAAACAAAAAAAATTTGCTGCCCCAGTTTGGTGACTGGGCACATCATGTTATTAAATATCAAACTTGAAAGCGAAAATTGAATTGTACTTCCCTTGTTCTCCAGGTGGGCGCCTGATTGCTGAAACTAGAAATGTATTCCCTTGTTCTCCAGGTAAGCTCCTGATTGTTGAACTTGAAATGAATTCCTTTGTTCTCCAGGTGGGCGCCTGACTGCTGAGCTTGAAATGTATTCCCTTGTTCTCCATGTGGGCGCCTGACTTCAACAAAATAACAAACAAAGAAAATTTTTTGCCCCAGTTTGGTGACTGAGCGCGTTATGTTACCAAATATTAAAACTTGAAAGATAAAATTTGCATTGTACTTCCCTTGTTCTCCAGGTGGGCACCTGTCTGCTGAGCTTGAAATGTATTCCCTTGTTCTCCAGGTGGGCTCCTAATTGCTGAGCTTGAAATGTATTCCCTTGTTCTCCAGGTGGGCTCCTGATTGCTGAACTTGAAAAGTATTCTCTTATTCTCCAGGTGGGCTCCTGATTGCTGATCTTGAAAAGTATTCCATTATTCTCCAGGTGGGCTCCTGACTGCAACAAAATAACAAACAAAGAAAAGTTTCTATCCCAGTTTGGTAGTTGGGTACAACATGTTATCAGATATTAAAAATTGAAATCTAAAAGATGAATTGTACTTCCCTTATTCTTCAGGTGGGCTCCTGATTGCTGAACTTGAAAAGTATTCCCTTGTTCTCCAGGTGGGCTCCTGACTGCAACATAATAACAAACAAAGAAAATTTTATGCCCCAGTTTAGTAGCTGGGTACGTGGGTGAGTGTTAAACTGAATTATTCTACCAACTGTTATAAGAATTTGAGGGCTAAGTCCTATTATCCAAGGAGGTCCTGACAGCTCCTAACAATTACGAACCTAAGTTGTATCTTCTGAAGGTGTTACTTCCACTATATTGTTATCAAAGAGGTCTTAACTTCTCCCCATTATCCAGGAGGGTCCTAACAACTTCTAGTTAAAAGACAATTTTAACCTAAGTTATATCTACTAAAGGTACAACTTCTACTATATCTTGTTATCTAGACCGACCTTAAAACTATGTCCCGTTATCCAGGAGGGTCCTGAAAACTCCTAATTGAATCCCATCTTAAACACGCAAACTTATGCTCCTTTGGGGTACATTTATGCTACATTATGCTACTCATGATTTTTTGAAATTTAAACCAAGTTCCATTTTCTAGGAGGGCCCTGAGAATTGTTAAATTAATGAAAATACAAAAATATGTTGTATTTGCATTCTAGGATTTAATTTTACAATTAGGAGTAATTAAGTTATTTTACAAAAACAAAAAAATCACAAAATATGTACTTTGTATTTTTAGCATTTAATGTTAAATTGTGGTGATTTTATTTTAATTGTGGGTGTTGATTGTTACTAGAAATTAATTAATATGTATAATATGGTTTATAATTTACTTTAGAAATAAGAGAAAATGAAGAAAAGAACAAAAATAGGAAGAAAATCGGACTGGGCCACACACAAAACAATCCAATCCAGGCCAAAACAGATCCCATGCCCGGTCCAATTCAGATCCCACATCAACAAAACGACGTCATTTCGCGGGCAATCAATCTCAGCCATTAAATCCACATCAACCCAATGACCCTCATCCCATATCCCAACCCGTCTCACCAACCCGACCCATTCCCCAAACCCATCCGCCCCAACTAAGACCAAACGACATCGTTCCCTTTTAAGTAACTAATCTGGGTCGTTTATCTAATCAGATCAAATGACCAGGATTCTTTTTCCCTCTAGTATATAAACCCAATCCCTTACCCAACCCCCCCAAACCAAACCCACCCCTTCGTCTCTAATCTCAAAGATGACCCCAGTAATGCCGCCGCAAACCACCGACCCTCCGCCCACCGGAAATTGCCTCACGGCGATTCCGGTGGCCCAAACGCCCTCATCTTTACACCATCGAACCCCCACGACTTCCCTGTCCCAACCCCCATAACAGCTAACCTCGAATCCCTATAGATCGTCTCGAATCTTCAATCGAAAAATCGAGCGAAACCCTAGCAGCCTCCGTTTACCACCAAACTCACCCCCTTGACCCCTAGACCTCCCTCACCACTAGGACACCTTTGGTTTTCGTTGAATCAACCCAATATTCGTCGAGTATCAATTTTGACCAAATGAACCCTAGCACCGCCCCAAAATTCCTTGGTGGCAGCGCCAACCCTAAACCTCCCCAAACATACACCCGTTAACCCCCTGACCTCCTTCGTCCCTAAACCATTAATAGTTCCCCTCGAATCTTGTTCGAACGTCTCGAGTATTAGATCATGGACGAACCAAAATAGGCAAATGGAGTCCTCACCAATGAATTGGGTCTATTTGGACTCTATTCGTATGTTTTTGCTAAAAACACATGAATATGGTCGAAATGGACCAAAAAATTAGAGAAAGCAAATAATTCGAGTCCTGAGCTCAAATTTGATGAGTAAGTTCTGTTCCTTCCAAATTTGTTTTTTTATTTTATTCATCTTTATTTTCTATTAGTTTTTGTTCAGTAAATTCATCCTCTACTCCTTTTTTATTTTTTATTTAAATTCGAACATTTTGTGCTTACTATGTGTTTTGTTTTCCTCTTTGTTTTTCCTGAGTGATTCAATTCAATCAGTGTTAGTAAGTTTTGTATAAAACTGTAGATATTCCCGTAATTGTTCGCTATCACTGTTAGTTCAAAGTATGTCGCATGTGATTGTCTGTCACATTTTATATGAATTCAGTGTTTTCATTCAATGTATTTACAGTGTTCCGTTGTAGTCTAGGTTTAATTTGGAATCAAGAATTTAGTTAGTTGTTCCCATGTATGTGTGTATCAGTTTTTAATAGTCCAGTTCGATCATTGTCCTGAATTAGTGTTCTCATTTTTAATGCCATTTAATCTAATTTGAGTTCTAGCTTGAACTATTTGATTGAACCTGATAAGATGTATTGGTTATAGCTGCTGTAGATTCAACCAGGTGTTTAATTAGGAATTAGCTTGGGTGAATTGGTGTTCAAGTTATTTGATTAGGTGAATTAGTCATAACTGATGGGTAGGGATTTCAGTAGTTTCAGGGGTATTTTGGGACTTAAAGTCTTAAAGAATTGTATATGTTGAGTGGTCTGTCCACTAAGTAATGATAACCATTAAACTAATGTGTTGTTTAATACTTAGTGGGTTGGGAAACATAATAGCATGAGGGATTAATTGAATATTATAAGGTGCATATGCCTTTGATTAGAAAAGGACACAAGACACTTGATAATGGGTTGTAAGAGAATATCATGGTAGAGGTATTAGTTTAAGTGTTTCAACAATGATAATGGGGCCTGTGCTGGGGATATATATAGAAGTAGACTTGGACAGAATAGGGGGTCTCCTTTTGGTCAAAAAATCAATGCTAAAAATAGAGAGAGTTTACTTCCTTCTTGGGGAAACATTCAATTGAGAGTTAAAAAAACAACACCTTTGAGAATCAGTGTTTGAAGTTGTTGTTGTTTCATTGAAACTCAGAGTGGTTCTAGTTTTATTTTAGAAAGCTTATAGTCTAGCTAGAATCTCAACTGATGAGTTGCATGTTTTAGCTTAACTTCTGATTGTGAGAGTTTCAGAAGCGTCCTAGTTGGCTTTCAGTGAATTTGGGTCTTATCCGGATTGGTTTTAAGTAAGTTTGGGTCATTCTGGTTGGTTTTAAGCACTTCTGGACTCCTGGGTTGATTTTTGGGTATGCTCATTTGTTCTATATTACTGGGAATTGATTAGTATTGTTGCTTGTTCGAATTACTGCTATAGCTGACCTCTTCTACTTCATTTCTACTCCAATTCCAGGTACACATTTGAATCATGTATTGTTACAGCTTCGAAATTGAAAAAATTACGCAGTGAAATCTATTGTCTGTTTGCCTTCTAGAGTTTTATATTCAAATTGTCTTAGTAGTATAATTGGTAGATGAGTTGTATTTGTTTAGTTCTATTTAGATTTGTGCTAAATTGGACTGCATATCTAGAACCGGAATTGTTTTTACAATAAACATTAAATATAGTTAGTTTTAGTTCAATTTTTGTAATAAACACTAGGCTTGTTGAATTATTAGATTAATCTGAACAATAGCACGCATTTTAAATTGTTGTCCGAAGTTCATACTATTTCTGCCCATTCTAAAAATGTAAAGCGGTCTCGTCTGTTTGAAAGCTTGAACAATCAGACCGTTAGTGTAGTCCCATTAGTTAGTTTCACTAGCTATAATTAATATTCTGGAATTTGGTTTCGAATTCAACTTCGATCGGAGTTGGGCAGAATCAAACAGTAGCATAGTCAAGCAAAATCATTTTTAGATGCATCAGTTAGTTCAAAACCAGCAGTAGTAATAAATTCAAACCTTTTGGGTATAATTCAGGCTAATTATGACGTTGAAATCAATTTGCTAAGTCGAAGTTCAAGCTCTCATTTAGGTTTCCTATTATCGAATCCTAGGCTGTTGGGGACCTGTGCGGTTATTCCGAATAAGTTTAATGTGTTTTACTTAAATTGTCAAAGTTCTTTAATCAGCCATTTAAACTAGCGGTTGGGTTTCGCTTTGGATCCAAGTCATTTTCAAATAATTCTACACAGGTTCAACTTTGTTTGGCCTTAAGTCATGTAATTAATTAAGACTTTTCTTCGTTTTAGAGACAAATAAATAGAAAACCATAGTCGCTTTAGGATAGCCTTAAATAATTAATGAGACGAGCCTCGCCAAAGAAAAAATGTAAATTGCGGGGCCCTCATGAATGTATATGTTAAAATACTTAGATTTCGGGACGGGTTGTTTAGCAACTCACGGCCTTCCCCAAAAATAATAATGTGTTAGTATCTTTAGGCGCTTGTTTAACAATTTACTTTCTTAAACTAGGGTGCACATTTATGTAACCCAAATCCAAATCTCAACGGAGTCGAAGTATGTCAATAATCACGGGTACATTGATGTGATGTGGTTTAAGATATGTTTTTACGGCGTTGCAATTCTTATAAAATAATAATAATCAAAAGTGGTTTAAAAGGCAAAAAATGTACATAGGTTTGAACAGGTACTAAAATCAGATAATTAAGTCAAAAATAACAGTTAAGCGACCGTGCTAGAACCACAGAATTCGGGAATGTCTAACACCTTCTCCCGGGTTAACAGAATTCCTTATCTGGATTTCTGATTCGTAGACTGTAATATGGAATCAATCTTTTCCTCGATTCGGGATTCAAACCGGTGACTTGGGACACCAAAAATATCTCAAGTGGCGATTCCAACTTTTAATAATGAATCCCGTTTCGATTGTCCTTTAATTGGAAAAACTCCCCTTTGTTATACCCTTTCGGGGTGCAGCAACGGAAAAAGGAGGTGTGACAGCTCTGGCAATTCCACTGGGGATACAAACCTAGAACTTCGGTTCAGGATTTAAGAATTCAAGCTTAGAATAATTGTTATGTTTGGGTTTATCTGATTTTAGCACATGTTTTCCTGCTAAATATGCTAAATGTTTACCGCTTTGATATTATTTGAATTGTATATATAAACTGTGCCGAAACCCCTCTCTTCTCTCTCCTGAGGAGTGCACGCTGGTCGTGACTTCTTTTTGTTAGTGTCATATCTCCAAAAATAGAACAAGGATTCGGAGGAGTTGCAAAATCGGATGGCCTTTTGGTTACTGGTACACAGCTCCCATCCTCGGCTCGAGTTGTCCACTCGGGTAAGCCAGGTCTAGAACAACAAACCCAGGTTAAAACTTAGAATAACTTGACTTCATGCCGGATCCCTAGTAGGAACGATTATTTGCATCATGTTGCATTTGACATAGGGGGCTCAACACAGGGGTTGGGTCTATCTAGGACAAGTAACCTGAAATGAAAAAGACCATCATGTTGCATCCTGTTTGTTTTACGCATTTAGTTGCTTCAGACTTGCATGCTGACCGGCTTCTGAAAATTGGGAATACGGGAAAATTGAGAAAAAGAGAAAGAAAAAAAAGAGACAAAATAGATGTGTAGAGAGATAACTACATATTTTAGAAAGAAACCAATGCTCAAGTAGTGTCGAAACTCTGCCGAAATTTTGAAAAAAAAAAGGAATGTTTTTCAATTTATTAGAAAGGAGTCTTGTGTTCAAATTTAGTTTGTTTTCATTTGCCCGAAATACGCCAGTTTGATTCTCACAGGGTGTGAGATACGTAGGCAACCCTCGTCGGGTCCAACTTCTCATTTTGCGAAAATCACCAAAAATGTCAAATTATAATAAATAAGTCGGGCGATGATGTTTTGTCAAAAATAGCTGAATGTTCCCGAAAGGGACGCCGGAAGGCTGAATTTGCATAAACAGCCACCTTGGGTCATTTCTAAGGTTTGGACCAATTAGCCCACACAGCCCCAAAAGCTTCGTCACCGAAGTGCTGGAAGGCCGTGTTCGAAAAACCGGGTCTTGAGTTTTAATTTGAAAGCATTGTTGTCAGTTTTGTTGTGAGTCAAACAAGTTTTACCTTTTGCTTAAAACCCTTTAATAAATGTGCAGAATGAGCATGTGTCCAAGTTTGCCAGTAGCAGTTAGGAGCAAGATCCCTTTGGAGTTGCATTTGTGGTAGGAAGATTTGGGAAAGTCGGAGCAGGATAAGATTAAACTACATCTGGGGGGTCTCACCAGTCTGCTGAACAACAGACCCAGATGTGACATCATAAAGGCTCTGATTACATTTTGGGACCCGACCCATAATGTATTTCACTTCTCGAATTTTGAACTCACCCTAACCTTAGAAGAGGTAGCAGGTTATATGGACATCACTAAAGGGCTGAGGCACAAATATGTGATTGCTCCGAGAGCTGTCAATTCGCACAAGTTCATGGATCCACTGAAGATAAGAAAGGGAGTCCCGTACTCTGAATTGGATAGGGGGTTTTCCACTCTACATTTCATATACCGGAGGTATGGGCATATAGGAGGATTCAACGATCCAGAAAGCAGGGTTTGTAGTAGAGGAAATCAGACAAAATGGGATGAACATAGGCGGTTCGCCTTCATGGTAGCTTTCTTGGGCATTGTGGTGTTTCCCCGGAAAGATAGAAACATTGATCTGAAAGAGGCTGGATTCGTCAAGGTCCTAATTACCAACAACAAAAGTACGCTGGCCCCTATGATAGTATCTGAGGTGTATCGAGCTCTCACATCTTGTAAAGCCAGGGCGGATTTCTTCGAGGGATGCAATTTGTTATTGCAGATGTGGATGATCGAGCATTTGTATCACCACCCTCAGTATGTGAGCTACAGATCCACAGCCAAAGGCTGTATTGAAGAATATGACACAAGGATTTCAGGGCTCAGGTTGCTGGAAGGGTTCGAAGACTGGTATCCTATCTCCGTGCATTGGATGTTAGGTTGGCTTCTCGTGGAAGAAATTGTGTATATGCCCGCCACTGGTCCTTACTTCCTCCTAACGGGACTCCGAGGTATTCAGCCTTATGCGCCTTACCAGGTGATGAGACAGTTAGGAAGGTGTCAGGTGATACACCCAGATGAAGATCTCAGTGTCTATGCAGTTGATGTTAGCACTGACGGCCAATTTCATGAAGAAGTTGTTCGTTACATATGGAGTAAATGCCAGTATTTTACGGTAAACACTCGGGTGCGTGACCTATCCGAAGGCGAAGTCTGACCAGCCTATCTCGCCTGGTACAGAAGGAAAAAACATTGTTAGAGACGCACTAGAACGGCCAACCAAAAGGCCGCACATACAGGAGTTCGTTGAGGCATCACAAGAACCGCGGCTTTGGCTAGATAAAGAATGCGAATATAGGGCCCGCATAAGGAAATTGGAAAAATAGGTCCAGGATCTCTGGTTTGAAAGCAGTTTGCAGGACGCCGCCGATGAAGGGGATAAAAAGAAGTTGGCCCAGGAAAATAAAGCCTTGAAAACCCAAATCTGACATATGAGAATGGATGCCGATAGACACCCAAGGATTCGGTTTAATAAGGAGTTGATAAATGAGTTAAAAGGCAACTCATCGAATGCCAAGAGGGTTTGGAAGAATCTGAAGCCAGGATGACAAGGATCAAGGCCAGATGGGCAAGAGGTACAGAAGCGAGAGCAAAGAAGATGCAGCAAATAAAGAGGGACTACGAAGGGAGCATCGCCATATTGAGAGAAACAATATCCACTCTCAAAGAGCGGGTCTTCAGGCAAGCCCGAGATGCCAGGATAGATAGGGAGTGTTGCTTTGACCTAATAGCATGAATGGAGGAACAGATGGATAAGTTTCAGGATCAACTCTTTAATAACGCTCAAGTGCTAAGAATGCGGAATCAACAAATAGAGCGACTGCTTGTGGAAAGGGACAGAATCAGGGGGAGAATCGAATATATCGGGCACTACATCACCATGAAGTGCCTAGCATGTGAGGATATGTCCCAAATCGCCTTCTTTGCTTCAGTAATGACTTATGTCCACTAGATCATGGAAGAATTGAAGAGTCTGCAAAGGGGCCTTGCACCAAAGCCCGCGGCAAGGCTGAATGACGCCCCGCGGGCACCAAAATTCGAAGCTTTAAAGTAGTTCACAGTCTGAGTCTATATTTTCTTTGTCTCTAAAGTCTTTTGCCCGTCGGAATTTGTATTTTTCATTTTTTTAAAAGTCTGTAGTTCATTTTCCTTTCGAAAAATGTTTAGCCTTATAATAGAACGTTTTGTTAATAAAAAATTGAAAACCCAAAAAATTGTGTCTTTATTCTTCGCACTTGTTGTCAGAACTACGCACGGTCTCATTCATGCGGGGACATGATACGTAGGCAATCCATATAAGATACGACCACCACCATTAAAGAGAAAAGAAAAGAGGGGAATAATAGAAAAACGAGAAAGAAAGAAATAAAGGAAATAAAGGAAAGTTTGGGGCACACATGTAAGAAGACGGGATGACGCATGCAGCCGAGCAAATGCATAATAGAGGCGATTAACTGTATAGGTGCATTCATGCCAATGTGCGGTTATCCAATGTGTTAAAACCCTAACGCTAATAAAGTTTGTTACAATTCCAGTTTCAGACAATTAGCTTGTTTTAACATATTGGAAGATTACCATTACCGGACAAGATCTAAACGGCCCATACCAAAAAGCATGTCTAACTCGGAGAAAAGTGTTGAGAAGGAAAAGACGGAGAACCAAATGCTGAAGGAGGAAGTAGACAAGTTGAGACAAGAGATGAAAAGAAATGCACCTAACCTGGGCTAGGGGTGCAAAAAGTGCCAGTCCCTCCCGCCACTCCTGCCCTCCCACCGATGCACACGCCGGAATACCCTCCCCCTGGCCCATAAACTAGCATCCCAGTTCACCAATACTATCAGGAGAGAAGTACCTATGATCCCCAAGCTCCACCACCCAATCAGAACCCCCTCCACCAACTGCCCCTGTTTTCGTGGCACCCCCACCAACCACACTACAAAGATCATCCAGTGAGACGCTGTTTCAGGCTCACGATAACCAATACTATCCCCCTAAATCTACCTTTAAAGCACCCGAGCCACATACTTATAATCCTTACTTTGAGATCCCGGCGAAAACTGAGAGGCCAGCTAAGAGTTCGGAGCAGGATGAAGTGCTTCGCAAAGTGAAGAGCCTGGAGCAGTCCTTCAGGAATATGCATGGATTGGGCGGCCAAGTCAGTGTGGCCTACAAGGATCTGTATCCTTTCCCCAATGTTCAACTGCCGGCGGGTTTCAAGATGCCAAAGTTTGATCTGTATGAGAGGCATGGTGATCCAATGGCACATCTCGAGGTTTCTACAGTAAGATAAGAGGAGCCGGGGGAAAAGACGAGCTGCTGATAGCTTATTTTGGTCAAAGTTTGAGCGGATCTGCGCTGGAATGGTACACGAGGCAGGATCCTAGCAGGTGGTATACCTGGGATGATCTAGTTCAAGCATTTGCAGGTCACTTCCGGTATAACCTTGAGATCGTCCCTGACCGTCTCACATTGTTGAAACTTGAGAAAAAACCTGGAGAGAGCTTTAGGGAGTTCGGGTTCCGTTGGAGGGAACAAGAGGTGAGAGTCGATCCGCCAATGAGGGAAGGTGAAATGGTAGATTACTTTTTGCAGACTTTGGAGCCTACCTACTTTGGTCACCTGGTGACGTCAGTTGGTAAATCTTTTAATGAGGTCGTAAAGATGGGTGGCATGATCGAAGAAGGACTCAAGTCCAATAAGATAATGAGCTATTCGGCGATCAAGGCTACCACACAGGCTATCCAGAGCGGCACGGGAGGTGTGCTCGAGAAAAAGAAGAGAGAAGAAGTCGTAACAGTAGAAGCAGGCACTTGGACCCTACTACCCAGAGCCACGTTTTTCCGTCCATCACGCCCAAACATATACCCAGCCTCCGTCTCACCCGCAATGGCGTGCGCTGGCTCCCCAAAATACGTATCCACCTCCACAAAACACATATCCACCCCCAATGGCCTACAGAAATTCTCTAGGGACAGGTTTCCGTGGGAATCAAGCTTTCAGGAATGAAAGAATACAGAAGCAGAGAACATTTACTCCGTTGGGAGAAACCTATACTACTCTTTTCCACAAATTGAGGCAGTTAGTCCTGTTGAATCCTACTGAGCCCAAATTGCCAAATCCCCTTCCCAGAAATCTGGACCATTCGGTGAGCTGTGAATATTGTTCGGGGGCCCCCGGACATGATACTGAGAAATGCTGGAAGTTGAATACTGCAGTGCAAGACCTTATTGATACAAACAGGATCGAGGTTCAGGCTCCAGAAGCACCAAACATCAATCAGAATCTGCTGCCAATGCACCATGAGACCCACGTGATCGAACTAGTGCACAAGGGAGGGGAGTTTAAGAAGCCCTCGCAAACAGTGATGATGATCCGGGCCAGTGAAGCCAGTCCCAAGGAAAAACAAACCAATGAGAAGGAAGCGGTACAGCTGAAAAGTGTAGACATTAAGCCAGTTGTGGTGATGGGGAAAGGGTCGTCTATTGCTGCGAAGAAACCAGAGCCAGTCAAGGTAGTGATGCAGGGGGTGTCAAGCACACCCGTGGTAGTAAAAGGGGCTCACATAGAACAAGTTGTCATCAAACCGGTAATGCAGTTGCCAATAATAAGTGAAAAGGCCGTGCCGTGGAGCTACAATCAAGTGACGGTGATGTATAAGGGGAAAGAAGTTGTGGAAGAAGTGTGCGAAACCCAATGTGTAACTCGTTCGGGAAGGTGCTTTGCTCCCGCAGAGTTAAGACGGACCAATCCAGTAGCAACAAAGAAGCCAATTACTGAGGAAGAGGCAGAAAAGTTTTTGAAGAAGATGAAGGCGCATGACTACTTCATTGTGGAGCAGCTGAGGAAGACCCCGACACAAATCTCATTGCTATCATTATTGATCCATTCCGACGAGCACCGCCGAGCGTTGATGAGAATTTTGAACGAAGCCCGTATGCCGGACAAGATCTGTGTGAACCATTTGGAGAAAATAGCAAACAAGATTTTTTAGGTGAACCGGGTGACATTTTCCGACGATGAATTGCCCGTAGAGGGGACAGAACATAATAGAGCCCTCTATTTGATCATGAAGTGTGAAGACTCGGTAGTCACTCGAGTACTAATTGATAATGGGTCCAGTGCCAATATTTGTCCTTTGTCCACCTTGGACAAACTGAAGGTTGATAAAGACAGAATTCACAAGAACAGCATCTGCATTCGAGGGTTTGATGGGGGTGGTACATACACAGTAGGTGACATCATACTTGAATTGACAATTGGTCCGATCGAGTTCACCATGGAGTTTCAAGTGTTAGACATCGCAGTGTCGTATAATCTTTTGTTGGGGCGACCGTGGATTCACGCGGATAAAGCAGTACCTTCTACATTACATCAGATGGCCAAGAGATCGTAGTGCATGGGGATGACAATACATGCGCCGTAAATGATACCATCGTGCCCTTCATAGAGACTGATTATGACAAGGGACCGTGGGTTTACCAGGTTTTTGATACGGTTTCAGTGGACAAAATCCCTGAGGGAGAAAACATCCCACTTCCCAGAATAGCAGCTGCAACTGTCATGGTAGCCTCGAAAATGCTGAAAAATGGATTTGTGACAGGCAAAGGTTTGGGGGCTGATCTTCAGGGTATTGTTCAACCAGTTTCTTTGCCCAAGAATCTGGATACCTTTGGGTTGGGGTTCAAGCCTACAGCGGCAGATGTGCGATGGGCCAAGAAGATGAAAAAAGGGCATGGGTCCTTCCCAAGCCAATCCCACGCATGTCCCGATCTTTTGTCAGGCCGAGCATCAAAAAGCAATTGTTGTCCAAGGTTACAGGGCCACTGATTGGTATGAATGGAGGTTTGGATGAAAGTTTTAAAAGATTATTTGCCGAAGTCAACATGGCAGAAGCTGGGGAAGGATCCAGCAAGGCAGACGTGCAGTTTGTGGGGCCTAAGGCCAAGGTCAACAATTGGATGGCTACTCCTCTTCCCATGCGGAGGGAGTCTTGGTAGTAGGCTTGATTTTCCTTCATGTTTAGCTGGATTATTCCAGGGTTGTAATCCAGTTTTCTTTTATTTTGTACTCGTCAAAGCGTGAAACCTTGTTATCCCGTATTTCAATCAATGAAAGTTTTTTCTTTACTCTTTATTTTGTTTTAATTTTATTTTCTTCTTTCCTTTTCTGAACAGTTCTCTTTATATTGGTCTTAATGACATGGCATGCTTGACGGATCTTCAACCCAGTCTAAAAAATCAATCTAATTTTGAACTGGTAGTTCAAGAGGTAGAATATGTTAATGAGTCAGAATACGATGAGGATGAAGCATTCGAGGAAATTAACAGAGAGTTCAGCCAATTTGAAGAGAAAGCCAAGCCCAACTTAAACGACACGGAAGCCATTAATCTGGGGGATGCGGATGACGTTCGGGAAACTAAAATAAGCATCCACATTGAACCAAACATCATAGAAGAATTAATCAAAGCACTTATTGAGTTCAAAGATATTTTTGCGTGGTCATATAACGACATGCTGGGTTTGAGCACCGATTTAGTGGTTCACGAATTGCCCACCGATCCGGCATGCCCTCCCGTCAAGAAGAAATTGAGGAAGTTCAAAACCGACATGACTGTGAAGATTAAGGAAGAAGTAACCAAACAGCTGAATACGAAGGTTATTCAGGTTACTCGATATCCTAGTTGGTTGGCTAATGCGGTGCCAGTGCCGAAGAAAGACGAAAAAATTAGGGTATGTGTTGATTATCGCAATCTGAACAGAGCAAGCCCAAAGGATAATTTCCCGTTACCCAACATCCATATCTTGATCGATAATTGTGCCAAACGTGAGATCGAGTCTTTTGTGGATTGCTATGCGGGGTATCATCATATTTTGATGGACGAGGAAAATGCAGAGAAGACGGCTTTTATCACGCCGTGGGGAACTTATTGCTATCGAGTAATGCCATTTGGTTTGAAAAATGCTGGAGCAACGTACATGAGGGCAATGACTATCGTGTTTCATGATATGATACACAAAGAGATTGAGGTATACGTAGATGATGTGATTATAAAATCCAAGCAGCAGGCACACCACGTAGGAGACCTAAAGAAGTTTTTCCAAAGACTTCGAAGGTACGACATTAAGCTCAACCCTGCTAAATGTGCATTTGGTGTTCCATCTGGAAAGCTGTTGGGATTCATAGTCAGTAAGCGAGGCATTGAGTTAGACCTGCCAAAGATCAAATCCATTCAGGAGTTGCTACCTCCAAAGAACAAAACAGAAGTGATGAGTTTATTGGGAAGGTTGAATTATATCAGTAGGTTTATCGCTCAACTCACCACGACTCGTGAACCCATTTTTCGGTTACTGAAGAAAGATGCTGCAATAGAATGGACGGAAGAGTGCCATGAGGCATTTGACTAGATTAAAGGGTACTTATCAAATCCGCCTGTGCTGGTTCCACCCGAGCTAGGGAGCCGTTGGTTCTTTATCTAACGGTCTTGGAGAATTCATTTGGTTGTGTACTGGGGCAACACGACATCACAGTCAGGAAGGAGCAGGACATCTATTACCTCAGCAAGAAGTTTACGGTTTATGAGGTTAAGTACACTCGACTTGAGAAGACATGTTGCGCCCTAACTTGGGTAGCACAGAAGTTGAAGCATTATTTGTCATCTTATACTACTTACCTCATATCTCGTCTTGACCCATTGAAGTATATTTTCCAGAAGCCCATGCCCATAGGGAGATTGGCGAAGTGGAAGATTTTGCTTATGGAGTTCGACATTGTTTACATAACTCGGACTGTGATGAAAGCACAGGCGTTGGCGGGTCACTTGGCCGAGAATTCGGTCGATGAAGAATATGAGCCATTGAGGACGTATTTCCCTGATGAAGAAACGATGCATGTCGACGAGATAGAGTTGACTGAAGAACCAGGATGGAAGTTTTTCTTTGATGGGGCTGCAAATGCGAAGGGAGTTGGAGTAGGAGCGATACTTATTTCCGAAATAGGGCATCATTATCCTGTTACAGCTCAGCTACGGTTCCATTGTACCAACAACATGGCTGAATATGAGGCATGCATTTTGGGGTTGCGGTTAGCTGCGGACATGGATGTCCAGGATGTCTTGGTCTTGGGAGATTCGGACCTCCTGGTGCATCAGATTCAAGGTGAATGGGAAACACGGGATTTGAAGCTCGTACCATATCGACAATGCTTGCACGATCTATGTCAACGGTTTCGATCAGTGGAGTTCAGGCACATCCCGAGAGTTCATAATGAGGTTGCCGATGCTTTGGCCACCTTAGCATCGATGTTGCACCATCCAGATAAAATTTATGTTGATCCTTTGCACATTCAGGTTCATGATCAGCATGCTTATTTCAACATGATAGAGGAGGAATTAGATGGCGAGCCGTGGTTCTATGATGTCAAAGAGTACCTTAGAATGGGGATATACCCGACACAGGCCACCTGAGATCAAAAGAGAGCCATTCGGCGGTTGGCCAATGGATTTGTCCTCAGTGGAGGAGTGTTGTACAAAACAACACCGTACTTGGGATTACTGAGGTGCATAGACGTTAGTCAAGCCACGACAGTTATGACAGAGGTGCATTCTGGAGTTTGTGGGCCACATATGAGCGGATATGTATTGACGAAGAAGATTCTTCGAGCAGGATATTATTGGCTCACTATAGAGCGAGATTGTATCGGTTTTGTGTGCAAATACCATCAGTGCCAGATACACGGAGATCTGATTCATTCTCCGCCGACAGAATTACACACAATGTCAGCACCCTGGCCATTTGTCGCATGGGGGATGGATGTCATTGGACCTATTGAGCCAGCAGCTTCCAACAGTCATAGGTTCATTCTGGTGACCATTGATTATTTTACCAAGTGGTTGAGGCTAAAAATTTTCAAGTCGGTAACCAAGAAAGCAGTGGTGGATTTCGTTCATTCCTATATCATCTGTAGATTTAGGATCCCAAAGGTGATCATCCCCGACAATGGTGCTAATCTTAACAGCAGTTTGATGAAAGAAGTATGTCAACAGTTCAAAATTACACACTGTAATTCTACCCCATATCGTCCTAAGGCGAATGGAGCAGTTGAGGCAGCCAACAAGAATATAAAGAAGATATTGAGGAAGATGGTAGAAGGGTCCAAACAATGGCATGAAAAGTTACCGTTTGCATTGTTGGGTTATCGCACTACTGTTCGTACTTCAGTAGGTGCAACTCCTTATTCGTCGGTATACGGAACTGAGGCAGTGATACCGGCGGAAGTTGAAATTCCGTCACTTCGAATTGTCGCTGAGGCTGAGATTGATGATGATGAATGGGTCAAAGCCCGATTGGAGCAGTTGAGCTTGATTGATGAAAAGAGACTGGCAGCAGTATGTCATGGCCAACTGTATCAAAAGAGGATGGCAAGAGCATACAATAAGAAGGTACATCCCAAGAAATTCGAAGTGGGGCAACAAGTGTTGAAACGAATCCTTCCACATCAGGCCGAAGCAAAAGGAAAGTTTGTAAAAAGTAACAAGAAAACAAATATGGTGTGAACTACATTCGACCTGATTCCTCAAAGAGGATACGTAGGCGCCTCACAATTCGGTCATAGTGTAATAAAAATCAAAAATCCCCGAGCGAGAAAAACTGGGGCACAAGTTATGTTTTAATTTTGGGAAAGAAATTTGATTCCAGAAGTTGTAACGTTTTACCCATCAAAATTATATTCAAACTCTTGATACCCTTTTCTTTTAAGCCATATACCAAGAATTTCAATCCCCAATTGACGTCCAAAAAGACCTCCCGATCAGTATCCGAGAAGTACCGAGTCAGGCGAATGGAAGACGGGAATAATCCCAGCAGAAAGAGGATCATAAGAGTTTGATAGCCAAGAGAATCCCCAGCAGAGAGAGTCTTATTGGTAACACTCCAATCCCCAGTTGAGAAATAAAATGGGAGAGTCTTATCGGTGAAAACCTTTACAGGCACCATAAGGCGACGGAAGTTGAGAGAAATAAATATGAGAGAGTCTTATCGGTGAAAACCTTCGCAGGCACCATAAGGCGTTGAGAGAAATGAGAGAGTCTTGTAAGTGAAAACTCGTTGAAGGGCACTACGAGGCAACAAGGAGTTAAAAGGGGCGAGCAAGATAAGGTTGACAGAAAGGATCCATCGAGGCATCAAGCAAAACAAAGATGCTGATTCGGTGAAAGAGTTGGTTTACAGGGCCTTTTGAAACGCAAAGTAAGGCCATCGGAAAGCTTGATTGATACAAATAGACGGGGTTGGTTAATCCAGAATGCACGACATGATCATTAGGATCGGTTATATCGTTCAGATAAGTTCTTTTCCCTTCTTCTTCTCCCCAGTTGTCCAGAAAGACTTTTCTTTTTCTATCTCTTGAAGTCATCATTCCTCATTTCTTTTGTTTAAAGATATTTTTTAATGGTGGTTTATTTTTAAAGAAGGATTTTCAAGAGCCTACTACCAGTTTCCAATATGGTGCAAAGTGAAATTTGGATAGGACTGGCCGAAGATAAGTGTAATGGAACAAGAAAGATGTTGTTGTAAGACTAGGAGGAATATCATCCCCAGCAAATAACATCATCCCCAGAAAGTTTTGATAGCATAATGGAACGCAAAGCAGGGAAGGAGAAAAGGAAAATCATCCCCAGCAGGAGTGGCATAACCACTCACCACATTTTAAACTAACAAATTTTCTTTGATATGAAGCAGGTAGAGGAAACAGCATTGATGGCGGAAAGGCATGCCACAAGGAAGATTATCAAACTGGGGCAGAAAATTGTCCTTTCATTTTGAAAATTTTCTAGAAGTCAGGTATCCACTTGGAGAAAAAGAAAGATAACAACAGTCTTAAGGGAAGTGGTCTTTGAACCAGTGTTATCCCCAGCAGTGTTGAAAGAACGAAAACAACAAGTTTTGAGGAAGAAAGTTGTATCCCCTGCGGACAGAACAAAAGGATGAAACTCGAAGTCGGGAGCTCGCCCGTATAACAGAGGAATACATTCTAAGTTGAATGTTGAAGTCGGGAGCCTGCCCGTATATCAGAGGAATACATTTTAAGTTGAAGGTTGAAGTCGCGAGCCCACCCGTAAAACAGAGGAATACAATTCAAGTTGAAGTTGGAAGTCAGGAGCCCGCCCGTATAACAGAGGAATACATTTCAAAGTTAAAGATTAAAGTCGGAAGCCCGCCCGTATAACAGAGGAATACTTTTTAAGTTGAAGTTGAAGTCGGGAGCCCGCCCGTATAACAGAGGAATACATTTTAAGTTGAAGGTTGAAGTCGGGAGCCCGCCCGTATAACAGAGGAATACATTTCAAGTTGAAGTTAGAAGTCGGGAGCCCTCCCGTATAACAGAGGAATACATTTCAAAGTTGAAGATTGAAGTCGGGAGGCCACCCGTATAACAGAGGAATACATTTTAAGTTGAAGATTGAAGTCGGGAGCCCGCCCATGTAACAGAGGAATGCATTAAGTTGAAGATTGAAGTCGGGAGCCCGCCCGTATAACTGAGGAATACATTTAAGTTGAAGTTGAAGTTGAAGTCGGGAGCCCGCCCGTATAACAGAGGAATACATTTTAACTTGAAGGTTGAAGTCGGGAGCCCGCCCGTATAACAGAGGAATACATTTCAAGTTGAAGTTCGAAGTCGGGAGCCCGCCCGTATAAAAGAGGAATATATTTCATTGTTGAAGATTGAAGTCGGGATCCCACCCGTATAATAGAGGAATACATTTCAAGTTGAAGTTGGAAGTCCGGAGCTCGCCCGTATAACAGAGGAATACATTTCAAGTTGAAGTTGGAAGTCGGGAGCCCGCCCGTATAACAGAGGAATACATATTAAGCTGAAGGTTGAAGTCGGGAGCTCGCCCGTATAATAGAGGAATACATTTCAAGTTGAAGTTGGAAGTCGGGAGCCCGCCCATATAACAGAGGAACACATTTCAAGTTGAAGTTGGAAGTCGGGAGCCCGCCCGTATAATAGAGGAATACATTTCAAAGTTGAAGATTGAAGTCGGGAGTCCGCCGTATAACAGAGGAATACATTTTAAGTTGAAGATTGAAGTCGGGAGCCCGCCCGTATAACAGAGGAATACATTTTAAGTTGAAGATTGAAGTCGGGAGCCCGCCCGTATAACAGAGGAATACATTTAAGTTGAAGATTGAAGTCAGGAGCCCGCCCATATAACAGATGAATACATTTAAGTTGAAGTTGGAAGTAGGGAGCCCGCCCGTATAACAGAGGAATATATTTCAAAGTTGAAGATTGAAGTCGGGAGCCCGCCCGTATAACAGAGGAATACATTTTAAGTTGAAGATTGAAGTTGGGAGCCCGCCCGCATAATAGAGGAATGCATTTAAGTTGAAGATTGAAGTCGGGAGCCCGCCCATATAACAGAGGAAAACATTTAATTTGAAGATTGAAGTCGGGAGCCCGCCTGTATAACAAAGGAATACATTTTAAGCTGAAGATTGAAGTCGGGAGCCCGCCCGTATAACAGAGGAATACATTTAAGTTGAATATTAAAGTCGGGAGCCCGCCCGTATAACAGAGGAATACATTTTAAGTTGAAGATTGAAGTCGGGAGCCCGCCCGTATAACAGAGGAATACATTTTAAATTGAAGTTTGAAGTCAGTAAAGCGGAGGGTTATAACAAAATCCCCAGCATAAATCCGAGTTCAGAAAGCAGAAGGTAGGCAACAGTGGCCGGAAGAAGGCAATTCAGGCTTCGAAGGAAAAATAACTCGAAGCTCACAAGAAGGAAAATAGCAGTTCGAGTTCGGCAATCAAGAGACGACTACGAGTCAAGTCAGAAACATCGGAAGAAACACGAGCCAACAAGAAAGCAAGACAACAAGAGCAAGTTCAAAGATAGATAAGAGTTTGTAATTCCTAGTTTAGTCTAGCTTCTTATTTTCTGTTTAGCACGGTGTAATAAGGAGGTCGGTAAGCAGTAGCAGCAGCAACAGCAGTAACAGTAAAACCACAGTTTCATGGTAGTCTCAGCTACCAAAGCTTCCCGAACTACATTGACCTGATTCCCATTTAGCCAAGGATATGTATGAGACCTTTTGAAGCAAAGGTTCAGTCAAATCTTTCAAAAAAAGGCCTCACACGGAGTACTCAAACGGGCAAAAATTGCTCGTATCCGCTCACTTTATATTTGCACAAAAATTCTCCGTGTTTCCGAGCAAAGAGGGCCAGCTGTGAGCACGTGATTTTTGCCCTATATGAGAATTACTCCCAAAAAATGCAAAAATAAAATAGTTTTGTTTGTTTGCAATTGTTGTGAATTTTATATTATTTTTCTTGTATTGTTTACATTTGTCTGTGCATGTTTATTTATTAAATTAATAAAAATACAAAAATATGTTGTATTTGCATTCTAGGATTAATTTTACAATTAGAAGTAATTAAGTTATTTCACAAAAATAAAAAATCACAAAATATGTACTTTGCATTTTTAGCATTTAATGTTAAATTGTGGTGATTTTTATTTAATTGTAGGTGTTGATTGTTATTGGGAATTAATTAATATTAATGATTTGGTTTATAATTTACTTTAGAAATAAGAGAAAATGAAGAAAAGAACAAAAATAGTAAGAAAATCGGACTGGGCCACACACAAAACCATCCAATCCAGCCCAAAACATATCACATACCCGGTCCAATTCACATCCCACATCAACAAAACGAAATCGTTTCGTGGGCAATCAATCTCAACCATTCAATCCACATCAATCCAACGACCCTCGTCCCATATCCCAACCTGTCTCACCAACCCGACCCATTCCTCAAACCTATCCGACCCCAACTAAGACCAAACGACACCGTTCCCTTTTAAGTGACTAATCCGGGCCGTTGATCTCATCAGATCATACGGCCAAGATTCTTTTTCCCTCTAGTATATAAACCCAATCCCTTACCGAGCCCCCCTAAACCAAACCCACCCCTTCGTCTCTAATCTCAGAGATGACCCTAGTAACGCCACCGCAAACCACCGACCCTCTGCCCACCGGAAATTGCCTCACGGCGATTGCGGTGCCCTCATCTTTACACCATTGAACCCCCATGACTTCCCTGTCCCAACCCCCATAACAGCTAACCTCGAATTCCTGTAGATCATCTCGAATCTTCAATCGAAGAATCGAGCGAAACCCTAGCAGCCTCCGTTTACCACCAAACTCACACCCCTTGACCCCTAGACCTCCCTCACCACTAGGATACCTTTTGTTTTCGTCGAATCAACCCAAGATTCGTCGAATATCAATTTTGACCACATGAACCCTAGCGTCGCACCAAAATTCCTTGGTGGCGGCGCCAACCCTAAACCTCCCTAAACTTACACCTGTTGACCCCCTGACCTCCTTCGTCCCTAAACCATCAATAGTTCCCCTCGAATCTTGTTCGAACATCTCGAGTATTAGATCAGGGACGAACCAAAATAGGCAAATGGAGTCCTCACCAATGAATTGGGTCTATTTGGACTCTATTCGTGTGTTTTTTGCTAAAAACACACGAATAGGGTCGAAATGGACCCAAAAATTAGAGAAAGCAAATAATTCGAGTCCTGAGCTCAAATTTGACGAGTAAGTTCTGTTCCTTCCGAATTGGTTTTTTATTTTATTCATCTTTCTTTTCTATTAGTTTTTGTTCAGTAAATTCATCCTCTACTCCTTTCTTATTTTTTGTTTAAATTCAAACATTTTGTGCTTACTCTGTGTACTGTTTTTCTCTTTGTTTTTCTTGAGTGATTCAATTCAATCAGAATTAGCAAGTTTTGTATAAAACTATAGATATTTCCGTAATTGTTCGCTATCACTGTTAGTTCAAAGTATGTCGCATGTGGTTGTCTATCACATTGTATATGAATTCAGTGTTTTCATTTAATGTATTTACAGTGTTCCGTTGTAGTCTAGGTTAAATTTGGAATCGAGAATGTAGTTAGTTGTTCCCATGTATGTGTGTGTATCAGTTTTTAATAGTCCAGTTTGATCATTGTCCTGAATCAGTGTTCTCATTTTTAATGCCATTTAATCTAATTTGAGTTCTACCTTGAACTATTTGATTGAACCCGATAAGATGTATTGGTTATTGCTGCTGTAGATTCAATCAGGAGTTTAATTAGGAATTATCTTGGGTTAATTGGTGTTCAAGTTATTTGATTAGGTGAACTGGTCATAACTGATGGGTAGGTATTTCAGTAGTTTCAAGGGTATTTAGGGACTTAAAGTCTTAAAGAATTATTTATGTTGAGTGGTCTGTCCACTAAGTAATGATAACCATTAAACTAATGTGTTGTTTAATACTTAGTGTGTTGGGAAATATAATAGCATGGGGTATTAATTGAATATTATAAGTTGCACATGCCTTTGATTAGAAAAGGACACAAGACACTTGATAATGGGTTGTAAGAGAATATCATGGTGGAGGTATTAGTTTAAGTGTTTCAAGAATGATAATGGGGTCTGTGCTGGGGGTATATATAGAAGTAGACTTGGACAGAATAGGGGTCTCCTTTTGGTCGAAAAATCAGTGCTAAAAATAGAGAGAGTTTACCTACTTCTTGGGGAGACATTCAATTGAGAGTTAAAAAAACAACACCTTTGAGAATCAGTGTTTGAAGTTGTTGTTGTTTCATTGAAACTCAGAGTGGTTCTAGTTTGATTTTAGAAAGCTTATAGTCAAGCTAGAATCTCAATTGACGAGTTGCATGTTTTAGCTTAACTTCTGATTGTGAGAGTTTCAGAAGCGTCCTGGTTGGCTTTCAGTGAATTTGGGTCTTATCCGGATTGGTTTTAAGTCAGTTTGGGTCATTCTGGTTGGTTTTAAGCATTTATGGACTCCTGGGTTGATTTTTGGGTCTGCTCATTTATTCTATATTACTGGGAATTGATTACTGCTACTGCTTGTTCGAATTACTACTGTAGCTGACCTTTTCTACTTCATTTCTACTCCAATTCCAGGTACACATTTGAATCCTGTATTGTTACAGCTTGGAAATTGAAAAAATGACGCAGTGAAATCTATTGTTTGTTTGCCTTCTGGAGTTTTATATTCAAATTGTCTTAGTAGTATAATTGGTAGATATGTTGTATTTGTTTAGTTCTATTTAGATTTATGCTAAATTAGACTGTATATCTAGAACCGGAATTGTTTGTACAATGAACAATAAATATAATTAGTTTTAGTTCAATTTCTGTAATAAACACTAGGCTTCTTGAATTATTAGATTAATCTGAACAATAGCACGTATTTTAAATTGTTGTCCGAAGTTCATATTATTTCTGCCCGTTCTAAAAATGTAAAGCAGTCTCATCTATTTGAAAGCTTGAACAATCAGACCGTTAGTGTAGTCCCATTAGTTAGTTTCACTAGCTATAATTAATATTCTGGAATTTGGTTTCGAATTCAACTTCGATCGGAGTTGGGCAGAATCAAACTGTAGCATAGTCAAGCGAAATCATTTTTAGATGCATGAGTTAGTTCAAAACCAACATTAGTAATAAATTCAAACCTTTTGGGTATAATCAAGGCTAATTATGACGTTGAAATCAATTTGTTAAGTCGAAGTTCAAGCTCTCATTTAGGTTGCCTATTATCGAATCCCATGCTGTTGGGGACATGTGCGATTATTTCGAATAAGATTAACGTGTTTTACTTAAATTGTCAAAGTTCTTTAATCAGCCATTTAAACTAGCAGTTAGGTTTCGCTTTGGACCCAAGTCCTTTTCAAATAATTCTACACTGGTTCAGCTTTGTTTGGCCTTAAGTCATGTAATTAATTAGGACTTTTCTTCGTTTTAGAGACAAATAAATAGAAAACCATAGTCGCTTTAGGATAGACTTAAATAATAAATAAGACGAGCCTCACCAAAGAAAAAATGTAAATTGCAGGGCCCTCATGAATGTATATGTTAAAATACTTAGATTTCGGGACGGGCTGTTTAGCAAATTTCACGGCCTTCCCCAACAATAATAATGCGTTAGTCTCTTTAGGCGCGTGTTTAACAATTTACTTTCTTAAACTCGGGTGCACATTTATGTGACCCAAATCCAAATCTCAACGGAGTCGAAGTATGTCAATAATCACGGGTACATTGATGTGACGTGGTTTGAGATATATTTTCACGACGTTGCAATTCTTATAAAATAATAATAATCAAAAGTGGTTTAAAAGGCAAAAAATGTACATAGGTTTGAACAGGTACTAAAATCAGATAATTAAGTCAAAAATAACAGTTAAGCGACTGTGCTAGAACCACGGAACTCGGAAATGCCTAACACCTTCTCCCAGGTTAACAGAATTCCTTATCCGGATTTCTGATTCGTAGACTGTAATATGGAATCAATCTTTTCCTCGATTCGGGATTCAAACCGGTGACTTGGGACACCAAAAATCTCTCAAGTGGCGATTCCAACTTTTAATAATGAATCCCGTTTCGATTGTCCTTTAATTGAAAAAATACCCCTTTGTTACACCCTTTCGGGGTGCAGCAACGGAAAAAGGAGGTGTGGCACATATATAATTCTCCGTCCCTTTTCACTAGCCGACCGTAATATTCGTTTACAAATTATTACAGACCAAATGCTGAATTATAAGAGAAGTACAAAATAAAAAAATACAACCAAAGAAACCTGATTCTGACTTCCTCTCTGAGTTATGGAACAAAACACCTCAAATGCCACTTGTTTCAAAGCCTTTCTCAGACCTACGTGTGTCACAGTTCCCTAAGGGTCTCAAAGGACCCCGGGCAGTGCTTACACCCAGGTTTGCATAACAAAATAGATAATAAGTGAAGTGTGGAAGGAGCCAACCCTTATGTGTCCAAGTTCAGAGGGAGCTCAAGGGTCCCAAGGCAAGGCTCACACAAGAGGGAGCAGAACTTAGGTTCTAGGAATATAGTGGAAGTGCAGAAACAGAGATCTTATTTGACTGGGTTGAGAATAGTAATGGGTAAGGGTTATTTGAAAATAATAGTGGTAAAACTTAAATTCCACAAAACTAGTAATTGCACAAAAGGGGTCATGTTTGGGACATGTGCAACAATAGATAATGTTGGCATGCCCATAAAACAACCAGAGAACATAAGCACATAGGAGGATATGGAGGTTTGGGATTCATAATTCAGCAAATTATATAACAAATGACTGACAGAGTACATGCATCAAGGAAAATATTAATTTAAATGGGGGGAGGGGGAAGCAGATTACTACATGCACAGCAATGTAACTTGATTGCATAAACATAAGCAGGTACTGGAAAGAGTGAAGAAAACAACTAAAGAAACATGTTGTTGTTGATGCTTGCAGATTAACTAGGACATACCAGTAAGAAGCAAAGCGCAGAAATAAAAGCAAACAAATTTCCATAGCCTAGCCTTGGATTTCAGCCGGCTAAACAAAGCAGTATCACAAATAACAATAGAGAAAACATAGAGTTTTTGTGAAGTGTGTGTTCTGAACTTTGGTAGTGCGTCCGTGTTTTTGAAAGAAAAAAATGTGGGTATTTATAATTTTGAAAACAAGTGAGGAATAAGGTAATAAGTAAAGTTTTAATACAAACATAGAAACAATCACTAGTCAGAATCAATTACACAAGTGACTTCCCTTTAATTAAGGAATCACTGTTTAACGGGTAAAAGCAAGTCTAATCAAGGGAAGAAAATAAGTTTGAAGCATGCTGATTAATACCTTATAAGGGGTAGTAAAAGCATGCAGTGAATAATCAAGTCTGAGTACAAAAAATATACTTATTTTGGTAAAGAAATCAACAAGGTAAAAAATCACAGTGAGGGGAAAAGAATCAATTAATTTTTAAACAGGCGAGTGAAATCAGGGCTCATATAACAAAAGCTTTTGAAATCAGTCACAAGATCGAGATCAATCAAGAAAGGAACATGCTGCTGCACTTCAATATATATATAGAGTGAAAAAAACATCAGTCATGCGAGGCCAAACACATTGGCAAAAGAAACAATATACGATAGTAGCAGAAATAAGCATAGGATTTAGTAGATAGTGAAGGCTCACACATGTAGCCAAAGTGAAGAAGAGAGTCAGAACAAGTAAAGGTCTTGCAGTAACAGGTGACAAAAACCTTTTGAGAAATTGGGGTTTCAACAAGGGTTGAGTTGAAGAGATAGTAAAACTCCGAATCAAATAAGTCACATGAAGAAGAGAGGGTTGGAAACAGAAAACTTTAATCGAATCAAGTGCATACTCAAACAAGCAGTTTCAGACCAAGAAAGACCTTGGGTTTTTCAACAATAATCGAGTTTAAAAGGTGATAAAACAAATAAATCAAATAAGAATGAGAACTTAATCAAACAAGTACACATCTAACAAACAGTTTCAAAACTCGAATGAGACCACAAAAGGAACTAGGGTTTTAACATGCTGAAATAGATAGAAGAACAACATGAGCAAAACTTGGCAAAATCACAAACACGTTAAAATCAAAGATCCTTTGAGAATAAAACTTAAAGGAAAATCCTAATCGGAGAAGATGAAGGGTCGTTTTGAAAGAAAGTTGAAAAACTTTCGAGAAAACACTTAAAACACTCATAGAAAGTACATATCTAAGGTAGATCTTAAAGAAATCAGAAGGTCTTAGAGATTAGGGTTTCAGAAAACCCAAAAATAAACGAGAAAGATCTCGAAAGTTAACGGTCTAACTGGAAAAGGTCAAGGACCTGCCTTGAATGGCCATGAATGGCCGAAAAAGTTGCGGAAGGATGAGAAAGGCCATAAACAACAGTCGAGCAAGGACATGACTAGACTCCTTCAAGGTATGGTCATGAAACCATAGAACCAAACACATAGGAGCCATGAAAAGCTAGTACATGCCTCAAATAACCACGGAAGGTCATAGATTAGGTAGGTATTAGGGTGGGGTGAGAGGGCGACGGCTAGGGTTCATGAGAGTTTCAGAGAGAGTTGAGAGAGAAGGAGGATTCAAGGGCGACGGCTAGGGTTCATGAGAGTTTCAGAGAGAGTTGAGAGAGAAGGAGGATTCAAGGGCGGAAGATTGTATCAAATGATAGGGTTTTTTGGGGTCGTTTGGGATTAATTAAGGGGAGGGGAAATGGTGGCAGGATTGAAAGAGTTAGGTGGGAGACCAGGTAGGGTCATGTATATTGGGTTAGGGGGTCGGGCTTGAGATGCATTTGGGTCAGGAAATTGGGTCCTGAAATTGAAATGAAATTGGGCTATCATTTAAATAACCATTTTTCTCTTATAAAATTATATAAATAGTAAATTAATTTTTGGAAATAAATTAAAAGTACTAAAATGATTTATAATTAATAATTTAAAATTATAGTATCCCATTTTATAAACATGGGACAAATTTAAACCTAAAAATGGCTAATATTGCAATTATATGCAATTTTGCTTTAAAAATACTAAAGAAATTTATAAAAATATAAAAAAACTATATTAGCTATATTTTAGCATAAATATGAAAGTCCAATAAATGAACTACCAAAAATAATAAATTTTGGAAATTATTACTGGATTTTTATGGATAAAATAGGGGAATAAATTGATTTAAAAAACCGTAAAAATTAAGAAAATAATAAAACATTTGGGAATATTTATATATTCATACATATGCTATTTTAAAATTATTTTGAATATTAAAAATATATATTGTAAAAAATTGGGTGTCAACAAGGGCGGCGCTGTGAAGAGCAAAAAGAGAAATATGGTTTCTTCTTCTCACATTGATCCAAGTAGCCAGTCATCATCCTCAGCAGGAGGACCATTTGTTGTGCTTAGTAAGGAGATACGAGTGATTTGCGATCTAGTAGCTTGCCTTCCATAGGGATATGGGGATACATCTAAGGGACCTGCTTATATTTCAAAGAAAGAGTTCCAAAAATACCTTGAGGATCAGAGGAAGCAGGGGGATCACCTTAAGGCACTGGAGAAGGCATACACTGATCTGGCCAAGAAGCATTGTGACGATCCGGCCGGTCATCTTAAGAATTAGCTCCCCGATCCACTATTAACTACTTTTCCCAAGTCTGTTTATGCTAGTTTAAATTGTCGGGGTGTTCGGTTTTGCGTTTCGGAGAGTTTTGGGACACTTAGTTCCTAAATGAGAGCTTAAGTGATGGAAAGTTGCCCGTAGTCAAAACAGTGTGAAGATGGCCTCGAAATGGAAATCAAATGGTTCAGTTAGCTCCGTTAGGTAATTTCGGGGTTGGGAGCGTCTTCGGAATGTGTTTTGGAGGTCCGTAGCTAATTTAGGCTTGAAATGCCAAAGTTTGAATTTTTGAAGTTTTCGGTCTGATAGTGATATTTTGATCCGAGTGTCGGAATGGAATTCCGAAAGTTTCAGTAGCTCCGTCATGTCTTTTGGGATGTGTGTTTAAAATTCCAGATCATTCGGACGTGGTTTGTTTAGGTTTTTTATCGAAAGCGTGTTTTGAGAGAATTTGATGTTCTTAGTCTTAAATCATTGGTTATTTCGAGTTTCCAACGTTGTTTTAGGTGGTTTAAGGATTGGTACAAGTTTTAATGATGTTATGGGATATGTCCGTAGGTTTGGTTGAGGTCCCGGGGGCCTCGAGTGTGTTTTGAATGCTCAACGGGGCATTTTGGAGTTGTTTAAAATTGCAGAAATTCCTTCAGCTGTTATAGGCCATTTTCCTTCTTCGCGATCGCGTCCTACTCCACGCGTTCGCGTATAGTAATATTAGAGGAGGACCAATTACCTCTTCGCGTTCGCGTTCAATACCCCGCATTCGCGAAGCTTTGGCATTTTCCTTCATTGCATTCGCGTCTAAGCCCTCGCGTCCGCGTAGTGTTATTTGGCACTGAGGGTTGTGCCTATTTTCCACTTTGCGTTCATATACCCCCTCTCGCATACACGTACCTTTGCAAAGTCCACCCTTCGTGTTCGTGTACAGTGCCACGCATTCGCGAAGAGCAATTCTGAACCATTATATATTTCTCTTTCGCGTTCGCGAGTCTGTTTCCGCGTTCGCGAAGCATAAATTAAGCAGCCTTCATTTTTCTTCTTCGCGAACGCGAGACTTCCTCTGCATCGCGATGCATTAAATACCTGGGCAGATATAACATTTAAAAAAAGAGGGTTTAGCCATTTTTACCAAAACTCAAGCTTGGGAGCTCGAATTTGAGATAGATTTTGAGGAATTTTCAAGGAAAACGATTGGGTAACGATTCTAAACTCCTTTTTGCTTGTAACCCACTAATCTAATCATGAATTTGTCCTTTAATTTTGGATTTTGAATGAAAAATTGGTAAAACTTCCTAGACCAAATTATTGAGTTTTGAGTGGGTGTTTGACCTTCGATTTGAGAGATTTTTATATGGTTAGACTCGTGAGAGTATGAGGGTTTTGAATATGTTAATTTCATCTGATTCCGAGGCGTTGTCCTGTGGGGCATTCTTGTCATTTTACCTAATTTCGCGTCTTAGCTTTGAATTAAATAGTAGAATCAGTTGCTTGAGATATTATTTAAGATATATAATCGAATTGAATAGATTTGGGCCATTTGGAGTCAGATACTCGTGGCAAACGTGTGGTTTCAAGTTGATTTTGGAGCCAGGTCGAGTTAAGTGGCTTATCTAACCTTGTGTGGGGGACTTTCCCCTCAGGATATGATATTTGTTAATTGAATGCCTTGTAAGTGAGGTGACGAGCACGTACTTGAGCTAATTGTTGAAAATCAGGTTTTACTTAAATATTTAGACTGAGTTTCTTTCTTATCTGCTTTATTCCATTTGCAATTATAGCCTGTGTTAGTTTAGAAAAGCTTGCTTAGTTGATCTAAATTGCCTATTTGCTTATGTTGCTTTGTATGTACTATGTGAAGCATGTTAGGCTAGAACTACCTGTTGCCTTGTATTTTTTAACTTCATTTCTGAATACCTTCTTGTTGTGACTGTGTATTTACATTGGGACTACGGATGTGGGATTCCAGTAGCTCCCCCCCCCCCCCC
>MU782769.1:4587-16880 GCA_026770625.1 Nicotiana glauca | reverse complement strand
CCCCTTGTTTGTTTACTTTGGGACTACGGGTTAGATTCCTGGTAGATCCCACTGCACATTTACTTTGTGAGTACGGGATGGTATCCCGGAAGATCCTTCGGATATACTCATATGATGGACTACGGGACGGTATCTCGGGAGCTCCTTGGACAGTTGATGAAATGGACTACAGGACGGTATCCTGGGAGATCCTCGTTGTTGGTATTGATATTGACTTGTTTTACTCTATGTTACCTTATTCTCTGAGTGTTACTTGTTGCCTTGTATAACCTATCTTACTTCATAGATGTAATCATTATTTCTGTTTATTTCATGTTGTTGCAAGACATATTATTATGTGTATTCTCAACAGGGCCCTGACCTTCCTCGTCACTACCCAACCGAGGATAGGCTTGGCACTTACTGAGTACCACTGTGGTGTACCCATGCCCCTTCTGCGCATGTTTTTTCATATGTAGATCCAGGTAGCTCTACCCAGGCGTATTATCCTCAAGGCGGAGAGATTTAGCAGAAACTTTGAGGTACATCTGCCGCGTCCGCAGACCAGAAGTCTCTATCTTATTTAGTTTTAGCCGTTAGCTTTTCCTTTCGTACTGTTGTTTTAGATATTCTGGAGTTAGAGCAGTGTATTACCTCTTATTAGCTTGTGTTCCCATGAGTTTCCGGGTTTTGGGATGATATTGTAGACTTCTGCGTTATTGAGTTGTATATCTCGAGCGGCATTTATATACAGTTTTCCTTCTATTTTGTTCAGTTTTAATTATTTGTTTCTGCAAGTTATGTTGTTTCAGCATCGTTAAGCTTACATAGTCGTAGGGACTAGGTTCCATCATGACATGTTCACAGAGGGTGAACTGAGGTTGTGCCAAGTTGGTATTAGAGCTCTAGGTTCTTAGGAGTCACGGAATACAGGCTGGTTTATTTGAGCCTCGCTGATCGGTACAAAGACATCTATACTTATCCACGAGAGGTTATGTAACTGTTACGAAAATTTTCACTTCATTTGATTTCCTTGTCGTGCAATATTTTGACATCATAAATTCTAAAATTCTGTCTTCTATTCTCTCGCAGATGGTGAGGATACGCGCTACCCGAGGTGATCAGGCAACCGTGCCCCCTACTGCAGTCGTCAGAGGTCAGCGCTGGGATAGAGGTCGAGGACGCGTACGCGGTGCAGCTAGAGCACCTGCACGAGCTGACACCGAGGTACCACCAGAAGATCTAGCCGGAGTCCAGGCACCTGACACGCCTACTGCCACTACTACTCTAGTTCTTCAGGATACGTTAGCTCACTTCATATCTATGTACACCACCTTGGCTCAGGCAGGGTTGTTTCCCGTTGCTGCAGCCACATCTCAGGCTAGGGGACGAGCCCAGACTCCCGCCGCCCGCACTCCCAAGCAGAGAGTGCATATGGAGCAGGTCCCAGAGATCATTCATGTACCACCTACAGTGCCAGTTTAGCCCGAGGACGGGTCAGCTGCTTCAGAAGACGAGCAGCGGAGACTTGACAGGTTCAAGAAGTATGATCCTCCGGTATTTAATACATTAGCATCAGACGATGCCTTGGGAATTCTAGAGGAGTGCCATTGTATTCTTCGAACTATGGGCATAGCACAGTCTAGCTGGGTTTCCTTTACTGCCTTCCAGCTTCGGGGAGCCGCCTATGATGGTGGCGCACTTATGAGATAGACAGTCCAGCCGAGGTTACTTCAATAACCTAGACCCAGTTCTTAGATATGTTCATGAGAGAGTTTGTCCCTCAGAGTCTCAGGGACGTATGGCGCGCAGAGTTTGAGCATTTGAGCCAGGGTGTTATAACCATTTTGGAGTATGTTATCCATTATACCAGATTGGCCAGGCATGCACCGGCCTTGGTTACTACAGTCTGTGAGAGAGTCCACTGGTTCATTGAGGGTCTTATCCCACCCATCAGATCTAGCATGGCTCGAGAGCTGGAGATGGACATTCCTTATTAGCAAGTAGTGAGCATTGCTAGGAAGATCGAGGGTATGCTCGCCAGGGAGCAAGAGGAGAGAGAGGCCAAGAGGTCTCGAGAGTCGGGCCAATACTATGGTGCTCGTACATAGTAGCAGGTCGTCATGGTAGGGGTTATGTGGGTCACCCCGTTCATTCAGCTCTTCCAGCAACCAGCAGTGCTCCAGCTCCGCCTAGACCTCAGGAGCCTTACTATGCACCTCCAGTTTCTAGCGCGCCTCCTACGCGGGGTGCTTTCAGAGGTCTGTCCAGCTGACCTGGCCCTAGTCAGTCACAGCCACCACATCCTCCCATAGCTTGTTTCGAGTGTGGTGATACACGCCATATGGTTAGGGACTGCCACAGACTTGGTAGGTATGCATCTTTACAGGCTGCTCAGCCACAACATGCTCCTCAGGGTTCTCAGGCCATGATTACAGCTCCAGTTGCTACCCCATCTGCCCAGCTGGCTAGGGGCGGAGGTAGAGGTCGCCTTCGAGGGGAGGCCAGGCCAGATATTATGCTATTCCTGCTCATACCGAGGTTGTTGCCTCCGACTCTATTATTACAGGTATTATACTGGTTTGTCACAGAGAGGCATCGATTCTATTCAATCCAGGTTCTACTTACTCTTATGTGTCTTCTTACTTTGTTCTGCATTTGGGTGTACCTCGGGATTCTTTGAGTACCTCTGTTTATGTTTCTACTCCTGTGCGGGATTCCCTTATTGGAGACCGCATTTATCGGTCATGTTTGGTTACTGTTCGTGGTTTTAAAACCAGAGTAGATTTATTGTTACTCACCATGGTTGATTTTGATATTATCTTGGGCATAGGCTGGTTGTCGCCCTATTTTGCTATTCTTGATTGTCACGCTAAGACTGTGATGCTGGCTATGCCAGGTATTCCGCGCATTGAGTGGAGTGGTACTTCAGATCACACTCCTAGTAGAGTTATCTTTTTCCTTAAAGCTTAGTTTATGGTTGATAAAGGGTGTGCCGCGTATTTAGCTTATGCGAGAGAAGTTAGTGCTAATACTCCTTCTATTGATTCAGTCCCAGTGGTACGGGAATATCCCGATGTGTTTCTAGCTGATCTTTCGGGCATGCCGCCCGATAGAGACATTGATTTTGGCACTGATTTGTTGCTGAGCACTCAGCCCATTTCCATTCCTCCGTATCGTATGGCTCCTCCTAAGTTGAAAGAGTTGAAGGACCAGTTGCAAGAATTGCTTGATAAGGGTTTTATTCGACCTAGTGTCTCACCTTGGGGTGCTCCTATATTTTTTTGTGAAGAAAAAGGATGGTTCTATGCGCATGTGTATCGATTATCGCCAGTTGAACTAGGTTACAGTGAAGAATCGTTATCCTTTGCCCGTATTGATGATCTATTTGACCAGCTTCAGGGCGCACAGGTATTTTCTAAGATTGACTTGCGCTCAGGTTACCATCAGTTGAAGATTTGGGAGCTAGATATCCCAAAGACTGCCTTCAGGACTCGGTATGGTCATTACGAGTTCCTTGTTATGTCATTTGGGCTGACCAATGCCCCAACAACTTTTATGCATTTGATGCACAGTGTGTTCAGGCCATATCTCGACTTGTTTGTTATTGTTTTTATTGATGATATTCTGGTGTATTCCTGGAGTCAGGAAGATCTTGAGCAGCATCTGAGGACCGTGATTCAGACCCTGAGAGAGAACAAGTTATAATGCAAAGATCTCAAAATGTGAGTTTTGGTTGAGTTCTGTGGCATTCTTAGGCCACGTGGTATCGAGTGAGGGTATTCAGGTGGATCCGAAGAAGGTAGAGGCCGTGCAGAATTGGCCCAGTTCGTCCTCAGCTACAGAGATTTGCAGTTTCCTTGGTTTGGCGGGCTACTACCGTCATTTTGTGGAGGGATTTTCATTGATTGCGGCGCCTATGACTAGATTGACTCAGAAGGGTGCCCCATTTCAGTGAACAAAGGAGTATGAGGCGAGCTTTCAGAAGCTCAAGAAAGCTTTGACTACAGCCCCAATTTTGATATTGCCTACTAGTTCGGGGTCTTATATAGTTTATTGTAATGCCTCGCAAGTTGGCCTCAGAGAGATATTGATGCAGGACGGTAGAGTGATTGCCTACGCATCTAGATAGTTGAAGATACATGAGAAGAATTACCCTATCCACGACCTTGAGTTAGCTGCTATTGTTCATGCCTTGAAGATCTGGTGTCATTATTTGTACGATGTGCCTTGTGAGATCTATACTGACCACCAGAGTTTGCAGCAGTTGTTCAAGCAAAAGGATCTAAATTTTTGCCAGAGGAGGTGGTTAGAGTTGCTAAAGGACTATGATATTACTATTCTATATCACTCGGGCAAGGCCAATGTGGTGGCTAATGCCTTGAGCCGCCGGGCAGAGAGTTTGGGGAGTTTGGCATATTTACCAGCATCAGATAGGCCTATAGCAGTGGATGTTCAGGGCTTAGCTAGACAGTTTGTGAGATTAGATCTTTCGGAGCCCAGTCATATTCTAGCTTGTGTGGTTTCCCGGTCTTCTTTATTTGATCGTATTAGGGAGAGGCAGTATGACGACCCTCATTTGCTTGTCCTTAAGGATAGGGTTCAGCATGGTGATGCCACATCTGTGACCATTGGCAAGGACGGAGTATTGAGAATGTAGGGTCGGGTTTGTGTACTCAATGTTGCCGGGCTATGGGAGCTAATTCTAGAGGAGGCCCACAGTTTACGGTACTCCATCCATCCGGGTGCCGCGAAGATGTATCAGGACTTGAGGTAGCATTATTGTTGGAGGCGGATGAAGAAAGATATAGTTGGATATGTATCTAGATGCCTCAATTTCTAGCAGGTGAAGTATGAGCACCAGAGACCGGGTGGGTTGCTTCAGCAGATAGAGATTCCAAAGTGGAAATGTGAGCGCATCACCATGGACTTTGTATCTGGACTCCCACAGACCTTGACAAAGTTTGATGCCATTTGGGTTATCGTAGATCGGCTGACAAAGTCCTCTCATTTCATTCCTGTGTGTACCACTTATTCATCAGAGCGGTTGACGGAGGTTTATATCCAGGAGATCATTCGTCTGCATAGTATTCCAGCTTCTATTATTTAAGACAGAGGTACTCAATTTACATCGCGGTTCTCGAGAGCCGTGCAACATGAGTTTGGTACTCCAGTGGAGTTGAGCACAGCATTTCACCGCCATACGGACGGACAGTCCGCGCGCACTATTCAGATTCTTGAGGATATGCTCCGTGCGTGTTTGATTGAGTTTGGATGGTCTTGGGATCAGTTCTTGCCATTGGCGAAGTTTGCTTACAATAATAGTTACCAATCCAGCATTCAAATAGCGCCGTATGAGGCTTTATATGGTAGGAGATATATATCTCCGGTGGGTTAGTTTGAGTCGGGTGAGGCCAGGCTATTGGGCACAAAGTTGGTTCAGGACGCATTGGAGAAGGTTAAGGTGATTCAGGATAGACTCCGTACAGCCCAGTTCAGACAAAAGATCTACGCGGACAGGAAGGTTCGTGATGTTTCGTATATGGTTGGAGAGCGGGTTCTGCTTTGGGTTTCGCCTATGAAGCGCGTTATGAGATTTGGGAAGAAAGGGAAGTTGATTCCGAGATTTATTGGCCCTTTTGAGGTATTGAGGCATGTTGGGGAGGTTGCTTATGAGTTTTCCTAACATCCCGACTTGGCAGGAGTTCATCTGGTATTTTATGTTTCGATGCTTCTGAGATATCACGGTGACCCGTCGCACGTGTTGGATTTTAGTCCAGTCTAGTTGGACAAGGATCTATCCTATGTTGAGGAGCCAGTGGCTATATTGGACAGGAAGATCAGAAAGTTGAGGTCAAAGAACATTGCTTCAGAAAAGATTCAGTGGCGGGGCCAGCCGGTCGAGGAGGCGACCTGGGAGACCGAGAAGGATATGAAGAACAGTTACCCTCATCTTTTCACTACTTCAGGTATGTCTCTATGCTCGTTCAAGGACGAATGAATGTTTAAATGTAGGAGGATGTGACGACCTGGCCGGTCGTCTTAAGAATTAACGCCTCGGTCCCCTATTAATTGCTTTCCCCAAGTCTATTTATGCTAACTTGAATTGTCGGGGTGTTCGGTTTTAAGTTTCAGAGAGTTTTGGGACACTTAACGTGGTGTTTTGCCGCCCATCTACCCTTGGATAGATCTCAACATTTACGCTCGTCATAGGTAGAATGGGCTGCCAGCTTCCAATCCCAATCTGCCAGGTCGGGAACCACGTATGGCATCCATGGGGTTGCTGGGAAAAAGAAAAAAGAAAGCGTCTTTACAGAATCTGTCTCATTCATGAGAAAAAAATGACAAAAACATAAGTGTACCACTTATGTGTGACATTCCATTTCTCACGAAACGACAGGAGCTCCACGGGAATAATGTCGAAAGTCCTTACTCGGATAAATCAATTCATCCATCCTTGGTCCCCGTTTTCTTCATCATCAACAATGAAGGGTCTAGTAGATCTGCATCGTAAAGCTATCAGGCCCCGGCAATAAAAGGGCCAGTACAATCATTTGAGATGGCTAAGGGTGAACTCGAGCACGACTTCTTCTGCAAAAAACCTCATCACCAGCACTATCCTTCAAAACGACGGGTGAACCTGTGCCAGGGTAGCGAGATATCTTCAACAAAGTCAAGCACGACTCTGTTGATAGGACCCAATGTTAAGGGTACGTGTATACGTGTAAAAACCCCTCTATATAGAGCAGGCGACGACTGTCCTCCTACCCTGCTAGGCCAATTAATTCCAACTAGGCCATTATCGCTTTCAGGGAGATATACCGGGAAGATCACCTCGATCATTTCATACGATAAACATTGACATACAACATTCGAGGGATCAAAAACCCCCACATAAACCAAACCTCAAGGTGGTACCCAATCTCGAGGATTTTTGTCAAAATGAAAATAGGCTCTAAGGAGCCATCAATATCATTCTAAATCTCAAGATGGTACCCGATCTCGAGGATCTCTGTCAAAATAAAATTAGGCTCTAAAGAGCCACCAATATCATTCTAAGCCTCGAGATGGTACCCGATCTTGATAATCTCTGTCAAAACGAATAATAAGCTCTATGGAGCCATCAAAATCATTTTAAGCCTCGAGATGGTGCCCGATCTTGATAATCTCTGTCAAAACGAATAATAAGCTCTATGGAGCTATCCATATAAACCTAACCCCGATGTGGCACCCTATCTCGAGGGTTTTAGCTATTACAAGTACGAATCATCCTCCTGATTCTTTGGCCCTCGAGCTACTTGAGCCCGAGCCAGTTCTCGCTCGAGAACTACTAATAAAGCCTTAGAGCTATTTTTGCCTTCAGATCAGGTTAAACGCTCTCTTGACTACTTTGGGCTAGGGGCTATCCGAGTCCAGGCATATCCTCATCTGGGTCTATCAATAACGCCTTAGGGATATCTTTACTCTAAGTTCAAATCAAGTTTTTAGGCCGCTCAAGCTCGAGCTAACTCTCACTAGGGGACTGTCTGTGAGAGTCTTACGGATATCTTTATTCTTAGGCGTTTGAGCAAATTCCCCCTGGAGGACTATCAACAGGGCCTAAAAGTCTAAGTTTCGTTCTAATATTTGAAGCCCTATTCTCACTCAGTTCGAAGTCAGAGGTCCCGGCGGCCAAAGTTTATATCAATTCAATTCGTGCTCAGTCCGACGAATGATGAAGGGTTCCAGGAAATATCATATTAACCAATCAGGAATCGAGGGAATACCTACACACGGGCATGGTATTCGGACCGATAGGTAGAGTCACGTGATTAGAATTCTTCACAAACCTAAATAAAGGGAAATCTAGTGCAAATCAGAGACAAATTGAAAAAGCATGTTTATATTAATAAACGATGATTATAAAAGACCGCGAAGGGTCCTTACACATGATTACAAAAGCCCATGAAGGGTCCTTACATAGAAATAAAGAAGCAAAAAAAAAATTGCTAAAAGTCTAATCTACTCTTGGGGGTACACATTCGGGGGAAATATCTTCGAGAACCATTTCCTCGGGGGCCTCATCTCGGTCTTCCAAATGGTAAGGATCAAGAAGAAGAAAGCAGAAAATGATGAAGAAGAAGCAAAAAAAAATGAAGAAGAAGTAGAAAAAGATGAGGAAGCAGAAAAAGATGAAGAAACAGAAAAAGATGAAGAAGTGGCTGGGTGAAATTCGGCAAGTATGGGTCTCGCCAGCACTACTCACTTCTTGAGACATTGCACTGGTATGGGATGCAAAAGTTAGTAGATGGGACCACCTCACTCCATGGAAAGCATAAAGAGTGAATCGCCACGCGAGGTAGAAGTTAAGAGAGATGAGCAACAGTTTACGGTCCACATATCCTCTGATACGAAGATAAATTGAGATTCCTCTCTCATTATTTTGGGCCAACAACAACTAACCAGTGCGATCCCACTAAGTAGGGGAAAGCTTTGATAAAGAGCCATGACATAACTGGCGAAGGCACTACCGTGTGACCTTTCGACCACGGGCTTTAAACGTGGGAAATAGAGTTGTATAAGGATGAAGAAAAGAAAGGAGTTAAAGCTTGTTGAAGAATGGAGGAATGAAGTTTGATTCAAGAAAGCTTCCATTTATAGGAAGGTGGCAGCATAACCGACTGCGTAATCAATGCCTTTGGGAAATGTATCGACAGGCGTAATAAATGCTTTTTGGGATATGGATCGGCGGCGATATTATCGCTCTGAGAAAGTAAACTGGCGCTACATTGAATATTTCTAGAAAACGGTGTCGATAGGACGTCTCAATTATCAAAAAAGCTTACATCATAAGTATGATGTCATCACAACATGCTCCATGAGATCGGTGTCAAAATCATTTCTTGTCATTTTCATTCTAAGTAACGCGGGGACTATCTGTATACGGCTAAAATCGGAGACCCCGATTTTATGATCATTATGATATATTGCAACCCATTTTCAAAAGGCTCAAGTCCAGTTCGAGGTCTGACCCCGAGGGTTCCATATGCTCGACCTCGGGGCTGAGTAAATTGACGGCTATGATGAACGAGTTGGAAATTTCCAAGGCACATGATTAAAATTGACCAAGTTTATTAGCCTAGTTCAAGCCCGTACCGTGGTAATAAATGGTTGTACTAGCCATATATGTTTGCAATAAATACACTTTTACTATGTTAGGATTTCCCTCGTATATACAGGGGACCCTTGTCATTTTGTAAGATATACTAGTCATAAAATTCAATACAAGAACATTCTTCGCTCTCTAACTTAAACATATTCTCTTGGTTTCACTACTTATATTTACTGCCTACATTTATTGTATTCTATTAATTGCTCTTCATTTATTGCTCTTTATTGATCATAAAGAGCCTCCATCAAAGCTCTCAAAACTGTTTTCTAGGGGTGTACATGGACCAGGTTGGTTCGGTTTTTATCAAAACCAAACCAAACCAACTAAATCGGTTTGGATTGGTTCGGTTTTGTCGGATTTTTCGGATTTTCGGATTTTTTTTGTTTCATGAATATTATTTCAATCTTACTTTGTTAAAATTATAGATAAAGTTTTGATAAGTGAATATATGTTTAGTAATTATGAAAAAAATTGACAAACATATGATCTATTAAAATATTCTAATGGGAGAATTTTTTTAGTAACACATACTAATAGTTATTTTCTTAGTGGTCTAACAATATTTTTTCGTTAATATACGCTTTCAGAGTTAATACATGAGAGGATCCCAAATATTCTAAAGAAAAATCACTAAATACTCTTAAAAATATAAATAAAATTTATATATTTATATGTCGGTTTGATTTGGTTTTTTTTTACTCAATACCAAACCAAGTCAAACCAAACCTAGTCGGATTTTTTAATCGGTTTGGTTTGATTTTTCGGTTTGGTGCGATTTTCCGGTTCGGTTTGAACACCCCTACTGTTAGCTCTTCATCGGGTATCTCTAGCTTAGCATCGAGCTCGACCTCGAGGCCTTGATTCTCAGCCATTCAGTTTGCTTGAACATATAGTATTCAAGTCCTTATCTTATTTCCTAGTATCGCATTTAGCATTTATTACCTAACAACTAGCATAATAACAGATCACGTATTTTTAGAACCACAAAATCAAATTCATTGTTATTGCCATTTTCAAGGTAAACAAATAGGTGTGGATATCTGCTCCGCATCTGCCGATCGGTTTCCCAAGTTGCCTCTTCTACGGGCTGACCTCTCCGCTACACTTTCACTGAAGTTGTGTCCTATGATCTCAACTTGCGAACCTGCCGCTCAAAAATAGCCACCGGCTCCACATCATAAGTAAAATCACCGTCCAACTGAACCGTGCTAAAATCCAAAACACGAGACGGATCACTGATATACTTCCGGGGCATAGAAATATGAAATACTGGATGCACCCCCGACATGCTAGGTGGTAAGGCAAGATCATATGCCACCTCCCCAGTCCTATAAAGTACCTCAAAAGGCCCAATGAATAGAGGGCTCAGTTTGACCTTCTTTCTGAATCTCATAACACCCTTTCATGGGTGAAACCTTAAGCAGAACCTTCTCCCGAACCATAAAAGACACATCACAGTCCTTTCTATCAGCATAACTCTTTTGTCTTGACTGCACTATACGATGTTGCTCCTGAATCACTTTCACCTTGTCAAAAGCATCATGTACCTGCCACATCTCCTTTTTACACACACCCCGAGAGGAAAGTATATAAGGGAGTTTTCCAATTTAAGTGACAATATTCGAAATTAGATTATTTATTTATCAGAGTAGCCACTTGGAATAAATTATAGTGTCTCAAGTCACCGGTTTATTCTAAATCCCAAATCGAGGAAGTTTTATTTTTAAAGAGTCTGCGAACCAGAAATTCTAAATAAGGAATTCTGTTAACCCGGGAGAAGGTGTTAGCCATTCCCGAGTTCTGTGGTTCTACCACGGTCGCTTAGTGATTATTACTTGGCTTAAATTGTTTAATTATTTATTTTTAGGACCTATGTGCATATATCTTTCTACCGCTTTTAAAAACTTGATTTATTCATAATTAAAGAATTGAGTTACGCGTACGTATACTTTTTTTTTTTTGGCGCGTCAAAAATCATGTCACGCGAACATGTCCACAATTAATAATGCTTTGTTTATTTTATTAAGGAAAGTTTGATTGAATTTGCGCGAACGCATCCCTCGAGTCATTTTCAGAATTAAATATGCAATTATGTTACCCCGAACGTATACATAATCACAATGATAAATTAAGTCGCACCTAAAGCATACTAGCAATTGTTCAAAAATATTGTTTTTTCTTAAGATAATTTTGAGATCATTGTAAGGTGATGAGATATGAATTATATTATGGAGAAATGCAGTTAATTATTCATGGAAAGTCTTGCTAGCTTGTAGCATTATCGATATTTGGACTAGCTTATTATTTGGCCCAGATCAAATTTTTTTGATGTCGCCTCCCACAATCCAACTATTTCTAAAGGCCAGCAAACCCAATTCTTACCAATTTAACTGACTGAACCCACTAGCCCCTTCTTCTTCGTCGTCTTACAGTTTCTATGCCTAAAGGATAATATTCAACTTTGGTCAAATAAATTAAAATAATATTAACTCATAAAATAAGGAATTAAAAAAAAAAGCAATAAAACATCAATTAAGGAAAGAAATATTTACACAAGATCCCTGTAAAACGTTAACCTATTTAACATCCTAATTCCAACGTGGACTTCTTAAATTATTTTAAATTAATAACATAGATGAAAAGTTCATAATTCAAATCAGTAGTTTTGACAAAAAAATGGCCTTAAATTACTACTGCTTAATATTTATTAAAGACATTCCTCTAATGTATTAACACAATAAACTAAATAGTGCCATTTTTTTTATAAAAGAAAGATTAAAAAAAATACTGACACCAGATTAATGCAAACAAAATATAATCAAATTTAAATGAGAGGAGACATTGTAAGCACGTGATTTTTTCACTATACGAGAATTACTCCCAAAAAATTCAAAAAATAAAAATAATTTTTTAGTTTGTTTGCAATTGTTGTGAATTTAGTATCATTTTTTTTGTGCATGTTTATTTGTTAAATTAATAAAAAAATATATATATGTTGCATTTGTATTTAGGATTTAATTCTACATCTTACAAAATAAAAATCACAAAAATATGCATCTTTTGCAATTTAGTCTTTAATGTCCAAATTGTGTGATTGTATTTTAATTGTCATTTAAATTTAGGTGATAATTATTATTATGAGTTAATTAGTATTTTAAGATAA
>MU782762.1:26523-61007 GCA_026770625.1 Nicotiana glauca | reverse complement strand
GTGTGAAATTGCAGAAATCATAACAAACCCCTACAGGCAGGATCTCTACCCTTGATGCGTAAAAATAAATCCCATTCCCCCTTTTTACTAAGTCCCCCGAGTTTGTACAAGTTATTACGGCCCAAAAGAAATAAATTAGAATTAAAAAAATACATCAGAAATCCTCAGCTACATACGAGCAGCCTAATCCAGACTTAAGGCCTAATAATATGAGATTGAGCCACTTCCGAGATCCAGATTTCCAAGCCTTCTTTCATCTAGGGTGTTTCATGGATCCAAGGGATTTCAGGAACCCCAGGCAGTGCATACACCCAAGATATTAATCAGAAATTGAGTTGTGCAGTGTGGAAGGGCCAACACTTATGTGTCCAAGTTCAGAGAGAGTTCTAGGGTCCCAAGGCAAGGGTCACACAAGAGGGGCAGAGCTTAAATTCTAGGAGTTGAGTGTAAGTGCGATAGAAAGCGGTAAAGGGGCTACCCAGGCAGGCTGGTGATCATGCCCAGCCACAAAATAGACTGGCACGCCCCTGACCAAACCTATGATCAAGCATTTAGGGAGTAAAGACCTACTGGAGGTCAATCCATGGCCTGAACAATAATCAGAAGTACTGGCAGGCCAAGGATGTTACTCAGCATACACACAATAGGGGAATGGGGATGGGAAACTGACAAGCTTAGGGCCCAAAGGGCCCAGTTCATATCCATGGACAATGATTTCATACATTGCCATGCTTCTGAACCATAACTTAAGCATAAAAGGGGATATGAGGGTTTGGGATCCATAATGTATCACACAGATAACCAACAACTGACAGGATGTACACATAAATTAAACATTGAATTACAAGGGAAAGGGACATGTTACAGTATGCTAGAAATACGTATAAATTAAAGAAAACATGATCAGAAGTTGACAGGAATGAAGCATGTTGTTGATGAATCTTGAAAATTAACTAGAACATACCAGTAAAGAAAGCAAAACTGCAGAAGGAAATAGAGCAAACAAAAGTCCACAGCAGCACAAGTAGCAGAAAGAGGGAGAGAGTTTTTTTTTAAAAAAAAAATATAAGAGAGTGTTTGAACTCAGATTGTTTTCTGTGTTCGTGTGTTCAAAGAAAAGGGATGAGAGTATTTATAGCTTTGAAAACGTGTAGAGAAATAAGGTAATAAGTACAAATCTAACACAAATTTGGGCATGGTCACAAATCAGAATCAATTAGTATAAGATTCCCCTTTAATCAGGGGATTCTTATTCAAACGGATACTAACAGGATACAAATAAGGAAAGGAGAATCAGCCTTGTAAGCAGAATGGCTGTTGCCATAAAAGAAATAGTAAAGTCATACAATAGGCAATTAAGTCTAAGTACAGGATTTGAAAATTATTTTTGGAAAGATTCAGTAAGGCCAATCAAAGTAAAAGAATCAATTAGACTTTGACAGGCTAGTAAAATCAGGATCTCAAGGAAGGAAAAGTTTTTTGGAATCAATTTCGAGTTAAATAAATCATAGGAGGAACTCAGTATATAATGCATGCACAAATAGCAGACATGTGAGAATCATAAGCGTAGAACATATAGAGAAAAAAATGTTGAAACAAGGAATCAAGCTAAATGATTCAAACATACAAACATGCACAAACAAAAACTCACAAGACTTCGAATAGCCTCCCAAAGAGACTTGGGTTTCAAATCAGTTGAGTTAAGAGACGACAAACAGGTGAAGCAACAAGCAATTTCAAAGCTCAAGCGAAAACCCCCTAAAAATTAGGGTTTTAATCATTAATCAGTAAACCAAACAAATAGGATCAAGAACCCAAGTAAATCCCCAAAATTAGGGTTTTTAACATCAAATAAACCTAGAGATGATAAGCGTATGAATTGAATGAAACCTTAACAAACAGACTCAAACAAGAATCCCAAAATTAGGGCTTTTCAAGATGCTTACTCTGATAAGGGAAACAAACCAACAAAGTATAGAAACATGCCAAGAACAAAGGGGGATATTCGAAATAACTTAACATAAAACTAAAATTAAAGAACAAAGAGTTTTGAAAGCAAAAGTTGGGGAAACCTCGAGAAACATGCTCAGAAAGTTAAAACACACATAGATCTGGGGCAGATCTAAGAATAAATCAAAGGAACATCAGAGCTAGAGTTTCATAAGAAACCCAGGTGATGAGAAAGGCTTTGGAAACCATTGATATGAGCGAAATAGTCGAAGATCGAACTTGAATGGCCATGGCTGGCCGGACAGAGGTTGAAGATGACCGGTGAATAGCCATCGAGCAGAGCTTGGTTGAGACCCCTTCAAGATCTGGTCATAGGACCTCAGAGATGAGCCCATAGATACCATAGGAGGCCGGTGTAGGGCTCCAATAAGTTTGGGGAGCCATGGATTAGGGTTTTGATGGGAGGCGACGGCTAGGGTTTTGAGAGAGCTTGAGAGATGAGAGCATTTGAGGGCGGCATATTGGGAAAATGAGATAGGGTTAGGTGGTCGTGTGAATTAAAAAAGGTAAGAAGTAACGGTGGCCGTTGATCTAAATGATCAACGATCGGGATTTAAAAGGGATATGGGTTGAGTCGTGTAACGACCCGGCCGGTCGTTTTTGGAATTTATGCCCTGATCCCCTATTAACTGTTTTTCCTAAGTTCATTTCTGCTATTTTGGTTTGCCGGGACGTTCGGTATTTGGATTCGGAGTGTTTTGGGACACTTAGTCCCTAAATGAGAGCTTAAGAGTTGAAAAATGGTCCGTATTCGGAACAGGGTGAAGACGACCTCGGAATGGAAATCTGATGGTTCCATTAGGTGATTTCGGGGTTGGGAGCGTGTTCGGAATGTAATTTGGAGGTCCGTAACTCATTTAGGCTTGAAATGCCGAAGTTTGAAATTTTGAGGTTTCCGGTCCAATAGTGAATTTTTGATCCGGGGGTCGGATTGGAATTCCGGAAGTTGCTGTAGCTCCGTCATGTCATTTGGGATGTGTGTGCAAAATTTCAGGTCATTCGGATGAGGTTTGGTTGGGTTTTTGATCGAAAGCGTATTTTGATAGAATTTGAAGTTCTTAGGCTTGAATCCTTGATTTAATCGGGTTTCTGGTGTTGTTTGATGTGTTTTAGGGATTGGTAGAAGTTCAAATAAGGTATTAGGTGGTATTGGTGCTTTTGGTTGGAGTTCCGGGGATCCCGGGATGATTTCGGATGCTGAACGGGCAAAATTTGGAGTTGGAAGGAAAAAGTTGCAGCAGGGTTCTGGTATTTTCGCTTCTGCGGTCTTGGAGCTGCAGAAGTGGAGCCGCATAACGGCCAACTCACCACAGATAAGCGGCCATTTCTTCGCATAAGCGGAATTTGCCCCATCCCAGGTGAACCGCAGAAGCGGTCTTCTTCCCGCGTAAGCGGAACCGCAGATGCGGTTTTTAGTCCGCAAAAGCGGTCCCTGCCCTCTTAAGTTGAACTGCAAAAGTGGTTAGTCTCACCGCAAAAGCGGGACCGCAGAAGCGGTCCCTGGGCCGCAAAAGCAAAAATCACAGGTCTAAAAAGGGATAATCCGAGGGTTTATTTCAAAGTTTGAAAAATCAATTGAGAGCTCGGGAGAAGGCGATTTTGAGTGGATTTTGAAGAGAAGATCATTGGGTAACGTTGCTTTGATCCCTTCTAGTTATATTCCATCATTTCTTAGCTAAATCAACCATTAGAATTCAAATTCAAGGTCTAAAATTGAGAAAAATGGGTGAAACTTCTTAGGCTTAATTTGTGATTTTGAGTGGGAATTTGACCGATTTGGGAGATTTTTATATGGTTAGACTCGTGAGAATACGAGGGTTCTGAAAACATGAAAATTATTCGATTCCAAGACGTGGGCTGGAGGGGCATTTTGGTCATTTTACCTATTTTTGCGCCCTAGCTTTAATTTCAATAGTGGAATCAGTTATTTGCAATATTATTTACGATTTGTAATTGAATTGAATAGATTTGGGCCATTTGGAGTCGGATACTCGTGGCAAGGGCATCGTTCCCTAGTTGATTTCGCACGGGTTTGAGGTAAGTGGCTTGCCTAACCTTGTGTGGGGGACTTCGTCCCTTAGGATGTGATAATTGTTAATTGAATGCCTTGTACGTGAGGTGACGAGCGCGTAATTGAGCTAATTGTTGAAAACCGGATTTTTTACTTAAATACTTGATTTGGATTCTCTTTCATATTTGCCTTACTTTACTTGTTATTATAGCCCGTGCTAGCGTGGAAGAGCATGTTTAATTGATCCAAGTTGCCTATTTGTTTAAATTGTCTTAACTGTAATTACGTGGAGCATGTTAGGCCAGTATTGATTGTTGTCTTGTATTGTGGTACTTAAATTTCTGAATATTTCTCTGATGTTGGTTGCGCATTTACATTGGGACTACGGATGCGGGATTCCGGGAGTTCCCCCTTGTTTGTTTACTTTAGGACTACGGGTTTGATTCCCCGGAGATCCCCCTGTATTTTACTTTGGGACTACGGGTTTGATTCCCGGGAGATCCCCCTGCATTTTACTATGGGACTACGGGACGGTATCCCGGGAGTTCCCCTTGCACTTTTATTTTGGAACTACGGGACGGTATCTCGGGAGATCCCCCTGCACACTGATGATTGGACTACGGGACGGTATCCCGGGAAGTCTTTTGATATTGATATGAGATTTGGATTACGGGACGGTATCCCGGGAGTTTCCATTAGACAGCTGAGAAAAGGGGCTACAGGACGATATCCTGGGAGACCCTCGTCGATATTATAGTAATTTAGCCGTGTTTACTCTGTGTTTCTGTTTTGTCTTGTAGTATTATATTTCATTGAACTGTCTTACTACACTGTTGTGTTCATTAGTTTTCATCAGACTTCAATACTGTTAATGTTTTGCTATTCTATTGTTTCTGTCTCAGTAAGGCCCTGACCTTTCCTCGTCACTACCCAACCGAGGTTAGGCTTGGCACTTATTGAGTACCGTTGTGGTGTACTCACGCCTCTTCTGTGCATGTTTTTCATGTACAGATCCAGGTACCTCTACGCAGGCACACTACCGTAGCTGCAGGAGCATTTTCGAAGACTTGAGGTATATCTGCCGCGTCCGCACAACAAAGAGTCTCCCTCTCACTCTACCTTATAGTTAGCTATATGATATTCAGTTTTTCCTTGATATAGACATTTTCGATGATTAGAGCAGTATTATATTTCATTCTTAGTCTGTGTTGCCCGTGGGTTTCCGGGTCTTTGGGATAGTTTCATAACTTTTAAAGTGTTAAAGTGTATGTGCCAGGCGGCAACCGTATACATTATTCCTGTTATTTAGTTTTGATTATAAATTCCGCAAATGTTATTACTTCCACAATGTGTTAGGCTTACCTGGTCGCGAAGACTGGGTGCCGTCATGACGTGTTCACAATTGGTGAACTAGGGTCGTGACAAGTCGGTTGAACATGTACTTGGTAGGGTAGGCATGTTAATTGGGCTGGGTAAGTGGGTTTTAAATTGGGTCTGAAATGAGGTGCCAAATTGGCTATAATTGAAATGCAATAAAGGCCAAATCGTAAATAGCCAATTTTCCTCCTTTGATTTTTTATAAAATAGTAGCACAGATTTTAAAAACAAATTAAATGTACTGGGTAAATAAGTATTATATAAATATTAATTAAAAAATGTTGTGATTAATGTTATAAACGTAAAATGTCATAAATTACAAGATAGGCTATAATTGCAATTATATGCAATTTAGCTTTAAAATACCAAACAAATTTGTAAAAAATATGTGAAAATTACTTTAATTATATTTAGGTGTAAATATGAAAATAAAATGAATTATTCACCAATATGATAATTTGGAAATAATTATTGGGTTTTGTTGTGTAAAAATTAGCAATAAATTAGTTTTAAAAATCATCAAAAAATGTCAAAACTCTTGGATGTGCTTATACATGCACCAATATGCTATTTTGGAAATATTTGGGTATAAGAAATACTTAGGGAAAATGGGGTATCTACACTTATCAGCACTAACTGTTTTGAAATCATTTCGTAATTGTTAAAAAGATCATTTTCAAAAGAGATTTAAACAAAGCCAAGATATTTCTAAAGATTTTCACAGCTTCACTATGTTCTCAAAGGATTGTACCCTGCTTCAATACATCATGTTGGTTGCTTTACGTGATTTCTTACTGCTCAGTTGTTATTTACCTTTATTACTCACTAAGTTGGAGTACTCACTTTACTCCCTGCACCTCGTGTGCAGATGCATGTATTTATTCACCCAGTAGCGGGTTTTGGCTGATTGGAGGCAGAGTTATAGGAGTTTAGCGAGGTGACTGCCAGCGTTCGCAGCGCCGCTTCTTTCTCTTTTGTTCATTATTCCTGTTCCCTGTATTTTTTTTGTGGCCTTGTAGAACTGTATTCACACTCTAACAGATGCTCGTGACTTGTGACACCCCGATTAGGGCCGTGTTGGGTTGTATTTTTGCTAATTAATATTATTAAGTCATATTTAAGTTGTTTATTCATGTTTTAGCTATTTTTGAAAAGACGAGTTGGGTTAGTTGGCTGGCCTCATCTTCACGAGAAGCGCCATCACGAGCAGTGCGGGGTAGGGTCGTGACATGTCCTGCTATCCAATCTAGTTCTCTGAACTCTAACATCTCGTATTCAATGCTAAGTTTGTCATCATCAAAAAGGGGGAAATTGATAGGTTTTCAATATCTTCGTCTTATGTTTTGATGATCTAACAAACTTAATGTTAAGAACCAGATAGGAAACCTGACTCACTTGGATGACACTGCATCTAACGGATTCTAGCAAAATGTGAACTTGCTACAGCTTCAGGAGGTAGGAACCCAAACAAGGACCTAATACTATTATGGGTTCCTCACGGCAGTACAAAGTTAATTGGACACAACTAGATTGAAGATTCTACCGCACTGCACTGTTTCCAGTGCCCACTCATTCTCTGACCAACTAAAGTGCTCACGTCACTTCAAGTGATGTAATCAAGGTGCACCTACAATGAGTCTATACAAAACAACATTTAGTTGACTCAGCTCACGACAATCTAGGCAGTGTGCACAAGAACCAGATCAGGAGCCTGATGCCTTGGTGCTCCCCTGACAGAAGTACAAAACAACTATACAGCTGGAACGCAACTGCAGAAAGTGACTGTCCACAATTTTACAAAGAGGAACACAACAGGGACTTGGTCCCTTAGGGTTCTCTGACAGAAGTACAAGCCAATTACAACTGGAAAGCAATTGTAGAAAGTGACTAACTGCAACAGTGCAACAACCGCTTTCCATTTAAATTTGACATCACCATTGAGATTGGATATCACTAAGGATGTCTTGTGTAGTATAAAACTTATTCAAGGTACAAGATTCATTTTCAAGCCTTCAACAAAAACAAAAAAAGATCATTCTCTCAAGCTTGAAGAACAAGGTTGAACGCCACTACAGACCAGTTCCAAAATGATTGATTATTGCCGTCCAAGTTGAGTTGTAACCTTGTTATTGCACTTACAATATCTCCCAAATTGCTTACTTAGAAGTTTACTGATTAGGAGCTCTCTTGTAAATCCTCAAGCTCATTGAGTTTAGGTTGTGGATAGATTTAGTCATAACGAAAAGTCTTTGTAATCGTAGTATTGCAAAGTGGCTTGTGGTAATAGCACCACAAGTTAGAAAAAGCCTTTGTAACTAGGATAGTCACAAAGTGGCTTGTGGTAAAGGTGCCACAAGTTATTTTGAAGTCTTTAAAATCGGGAGCATTGTAAAGTGGCTTGTAACAGGTAAGATTACAAGTTAGTAAAGTTAAAAGCATACTGGATAGGTCGTGGTTTTTTGATCCCCTTGTGCGGGATTTTTCCGCGTAAAAATCTTCTGCCTCATTTACTTACTGCCTTACTAAGTGCTCTCAGCAGAAACTTGTGGAGGTCCAGGTACTCTATGATTTGGTGGACCCATACAAGCTAACAATAACCCTATCAGTAGCTCCGCGAGGGTTTCCTGTTCAGATGATCTATATTTTTCCCAAGTTGAACCAACCCCTCAGCAGCTTCGCCAGACCCACTTCCCCTTGTTCTGCTCACACTCTCTTCTATTTTAGTAAATTCCTCTCTCCAAACAAAGTTTGCACCAGTTTCTTTTGTTATACCAACATGAGTGGGTGAAGAATCAACCACTCTTTTAACCTTTCCCCTCACAGCACTCCTAGAACCCTTGCTCTCCTTTTCTTTTTCCTTTTTATTTTCACCACCAACTTCTCCAGATTCTGTAGTCTCAACACCTGCTATAGATCCTAATAGTACAAATCTATTCTCCAAATTTGTAGCAACTTCAGAAATTGTCTCAGGAGTAACTTTAGAATCAGAAGATACCTATTCAGTTTCAGAAGACGTACTTTCTTCCCCCTTAGCAGAAGACTTAAATGAATCTTCATATTTCTAGGAGTCTTCTCCCCTACCTGCTTTTAATTTCTTGTTTATTTTCTTGATCTGCTCTCCTTCAGCGACAATCTTAAGATCCATCATCTTTATTCTATATTTCTTAAAGATTGGTGTGGTTGAAGGAGTGGTAGAAGGTGTGGAAGTGATTTCCTGTGGTGGTGATGAAGGATTTTCAGCGGTGTTTGACATATCTAGGCTAGAGTATGGAAGAGAAGAGAATCAGATTGTATTTGGAAGATGAAAGAAGAATGAGAGTTTTTGACGGCTTGAGAGAGATGAAGTAAGGAATACGCTAAAGCTGATCAATATGCAGAGGAATAATTGATGGGGTAACTATAACTTTTTAGACTCTTAGAAGTCTAATCAAACTGATATTCAGTTTTGAAGAGACGTTAGAGTGTATCCCTATAATCTAGGTACTTCCATTCGGTCGGGACTCTTTTGAACGGGACTGGTTCACTTGTAACCGATAATTCAAAAAGAAGTTTGGAATTAGGCAGGACTTTGCTCATGATCGAAATATAATTATTTCAATTTATGCAGAGTGTTGAAAAACATACCTATTTATCTTGATGAACCAAGTTCTTCGCTGAAAATTCTCTTGTGTAAGTCTAAATTTGCCAAAACAAAGAAAATATCATTAGAGATTAATGAGTCATTTTAGCACATGGCACAAGAGTATACTGTTGAAAGTATGAGGCTGAGCAAGATTAAATCTTATTGTATACAAAATTTACAGACTTTCTAACCAATAATTCTTTTTCTCAAATATAATTTTTTCTGTTTAACTTTGAACTGGTACTTTAGGCATATTAATCATCCCTAATTACAACATGTTCCTCTCATAGTGATCTCTAGTTAAGGCTTTTGTTTCTGAAGACCCATTTTGTGCCAATTACTAATATGTCCTTGGGTCTTGGTACTATATGCCAAACTCGACTCCTTTCGAATTGGTTGAGTTTATATTGCATTGCATTTATCCAGTCTACATCCTGCAAAGCCTCAGCAATATATTTAGGTTCAATACGAGATACGAAAGCATCGAAATCACAAAGATTCTTTAATAAAGATCTGGTTTTGATTCTAGAGGTTGGGTCAGTGATTATATTCTCAATGGAATGAGAACTTTGATACTTGTAGGATTTCACAACCAACTAGTTTCCCCTTGATGTTCTTTCAATGCTTTGTTGCTGTGGAACAGGATCATGGACAGGTTCCATCAAGGTTTGAGATTTAGTTCCTCTTTATTCAGTTCCCCCGCCAGGTTTCCCTGAGTAGAAGAACCTATTCCATCACCCGTTCCTTCTTCTAGTGCAGCTTCAGTCTGGGTTGTGATTTCATTTAAATTTTTTACCAGCCCAATTACTTCATCTTCATGTTCCTGTCTTTCAGAAAGCATGTTAGTTTCATCAAAAACCACATGTACACTTTCTTCTACACACATAGTCCTTTTGTTATTAATCTTATAAGCTTTACTATGTGAAGAATATCCCAAGAATACTCCCTCATCACTTTTGGGATCAAACTTACCTTGGGAGTCTTTGTCATTATTGTGCACAAAGCACTTGCATCCAAATGCCCTAAAATGGGATATATTTGGCTCTCTCCCTTTAATTAACTCACAGGGAGTCTTCTCAATAAGAGGTCTAGTAATGCACCTATTTATGATGTAACATGCAGTTTTCACAGCTTCAGCCCAGAAACTATGAGGCAGTTTACTAGAAAGAAGCATAGTCCTAACTATTTTTTCCAATGTCCTATTCTTTCTTTCAACTACACCACTTTGTTGTGAAGTCTTAGGTGTAGAACAATTATGATCTATGCCATACACATCATAAGATTCAGCAAATTTAGCATTTTTAAAATTAGTACCATGATCAGACCTAATTGATGCAAGTTGATTACCTAGTTGTTTTTGAGTTTTTCTAACAAAGGATGTAAACATGTGGAATGCTTCATTTTTAGATGGAAGAAATAGTGTCCAAGTAAAGCTAGAGTAATCATCAACAAGCACCATAACATATCTCTTACCACCTCTTCTCAAAGTTCTCATTGGTCCACAAATATCCATATGGGCCAATTCCATCGTTCTGGTGGTACTTACCATTTTCTTGCTTTTGAAAGAGGATCTTACCTGCTTCCCCCTTGCACAAGCCTCACAAACTTTGTCTTCCTTGAATTTAATATTAGCCAGTCTTATCACCAAGTCCTTAGAGACTAGTTTGTTGAGTTGACGTAGACTGGCATGTCCAAGTCTTTTGTGCCAAAGGAGGGCATCATGATCCAACACACTTAAGCAAGTGGGTTTATTTTCTGAAAGTGTGGACAGATCTACAATGTAAATATTATTTACTTTTTTTATGTAAAACAATCTTGTCAGTGGTAAGATTTATCACAAAACATTTTGTAGAGGTGAATGCTATCAAGTTACCTCTATCACACAATTGTGATACACTGATTAGGCTGTTTTTTAGGCTATCTATCAAGTAGACGTTCTCAATAGAGTGAGAATTAGTCTTACCTACCTTTCTAACCCCAATGATCTCACCTTTATTCACATTTCCAAAGGAGATATTACCTCCTTTGAGGTCCTCAAGTGAAAGGAATTGGTTCTTGCTACCTATCATATGCTTTGAGTAGCCACTATCCATGTACCATATTTGGCTGTTACCCTTCACTTGGACCCGCAAAAGGAAATTAGGGATTAGTCTTAGGAATCCAAACTAGTTTGGGTCCTTTTCTATAGGCAAAAGTGTGAATCAAATTCTTTTTGGTCCATCCTGGTAGCCTACCTTTCCCTTGAACAAATATTTAATTCTTTTGACTAGCCTTTTCTTTTGCATTTCATTCACTTTTATAGTGACCAGTCTTACCACAGTGTGTGCAGATTCTGTTCTCAGGAAGTGTGAGGTACTTGCTGTTGGGATCCCACTTAGGTGTAGGAGTCTCATAGCCAAGTCTTCTCTTATTGCTACTATGGTGTTCATTCAGCCATGAAAGTGCATCGGAGACCTATTCCATTTACAGGTTCTGTCTAGCTCGTGCTTAACCTTGCTTAGATTATCCTTAAGGACTCATATCTGCTTATCTCTTTTGTACAACTAGTCTTTCATTTTTCCTAGGTTTTCTTCTAATATGAGTTCTGTGTGATCAACTTTCTTTTTTCATGTTCCTATTTTTAGTTTTAGATTTTCAGATTTTAGCTCTAGGATAGTGGTGTCAAGTTCATAAACCTGGTTCTTTAACTCAGCATTTTTACTATCACTTTCACTAGCCCTAAGTTCCAGATTTTTGCACTTAGCTTTCAAAATCACACACTCCTTAGACAACTGTTCCTTTTCATTGTTTAGATCCTCAGATTCATCAATGAAATCTAGGAGTAACTCAGATAACCTTTCTTTAGACAAAAATTTAATCTTGTCTTTGAGATGAATTATACTTACCTCAGATTCGTCATTGGATTCTCCAATTGCCATAAGTGCTTGTTCATCTCCATCTTCATCCTCTAAGTCCTCATCTGAGATTTTTCCCCAGGCAACAATCATAGACTTTGTTCATCCTTTGTTCTTCTTAGGTTAAACCTGTTCCTTCTTCCTGTTCTTTCATTCAGCTCTTTCCTTCTTCCATTCAATTTCTCATTGAGAGCAGTTTTTGATGTGGTGATCCGTCTTCCCACACTTGTAACACCCATCATTGGTTTGTTTTTCAGGAACTCTTAGTTTGTTGTAGCTTTCACTTCTTGAATGACCCTTTCCTCTCATTAGGTACTTCTTGAAGTCCTTTGTGATCATGGTCATTTCATCCTCCTCTAGATCAACAACTTTAGTGATTTTGAGTGCCAGGATCCTTTCCTTCTTGGGTGCATCCATCTTCATGGTTTGCCTTCTAAGTTCATAGGCAGTGAGGTTTCCAATTAGCTCAACCAACATAAGAGTGACAATATTTTTTGATTCCTGAATAGCAGTGATTTTGCTTTCCTAAGAGACTGGCAGAACCCTTGTCAAAATCTTCTCAACATTGTCTTCTTCAAGAATAACCCTTCCAAGAGACTTAAGTTCATTTATCAATGTGGTGAACCTTGAATGCATCTCCTGGATGGTTTCCCCTTCCTTCATGGTAAAATACTTATATTGAGAATATAACAATGTTCCTATGGACCTATTCATTTGAGGTGTTCCTTCATGAGTCACTTGCAAAGTGTCCCATATTTCCTTAGCAGTGGTACAACTTTTAATTCTTCAATACTCGTCTGGACCAAATCCACACACAAGCCATTTCTTGGCCTTAACACTCTTTTCCCATTTCCTCAAGTCCTCAGTACTGCAGTCAACTCTTGTTTTTAGCACATCTACTCCTTCAGCATTCTTCTTCATGGTAGCCAGGGGACCATCAGTGACAATGTCCCATAACTGATAGTCTTCTCCAATGATGTGATCTCTCATCCTGTTTTTCCACCAAGAGTAGTAGTGGCCACTAAAGAGTGGATGCCTGTTAGTGGATTGCTCTTCCCAGTTTTCAGGTGGTGCACTCATCTTGATCTGTTGCTAAGGTGTTAGCCTCTTCAAAGATAACTTGCTCTGATACTAATTGATTTTTACACTTCAACACCATACAAGAGGGGGAGGGGATATGGTGACCAATATTTCGCTTAAACTGATTATGGAAGGACCCGGTTCTTCTAATTGTCCCTTAACCTACTATTGTGGAAATAGCAAATGCAAAAAGTAAAGAATACAAGTACTTTATGTGGAAAACACCTGGCTCAAAAGGTAAAAAAACCACGACCTACTTCCCAGTAGGACTTTCCCAAACTCTTAACTAAATCACTAAGCCAAAAACTGCATTTACAAAAGCACTTTTGTAAACCTAGGACTAACTCTAATCCCGTTGTAGCACACAACCTCTAACTGTTACGACAACTTCAAGTTAACTATAACTTGAATAGTTTGAGTACCTATTATAATTGCCTCTAGATAAAGCTAAAAGGTACAATATAAAAAAACCTACTACAATTGAACTAGAATAAACGACAAACACTTGGAATTGGTTCTTCTATCTAGTTCACTTAGCTTCAGGTTTGCACACTTGAATCACACACGAACTGCTTGCAAAATTGCCATGCTATTTTTCTCTCAATTCACGTTTGAATTCTGAATTTGTGCAACCTCTGTAAAGTGAGAACATCGTGCAATTTATAGAGTTAGTAGATGAAGAAATAACTAGAGTTCTAATGCTACTCTTCCTTGGTGGAAGATTTCTAGTTGATTTCAACTTCTAACTCCTTCCCTATCTTGGATAGTGTTCTCTTTGATTAAGGAGTCCTTCTCCTTATCAATTATTCAACCTTTCGATCAGGAGATATCAAATATACCAAGTTAAGCTTATTTCCTTCACGTGCATCCCACATGCTCGCATCTTCCCGTTTCAATGTACACAGGGGATGGACCTGGAGGGACGAAACTGGTTCATGCCTGAGTTCCTTTGTCAGTCTTTAAAATTAACCTTTACTTGGGCCAACGATTAAGAAATAAAGAGAAAGTGTCAAAATAAATTGGAATTATGATAGCATCAGTAAATAAACTGATAGGAGTTTTTCTTTTTTTTTGATCCCTTTGTTAGAGCTATCCTTTGGTGACTCGAACCCACAATCTTGAAGTTATAAGTTGGGGGATGCTACTATCTGAGCAACCCCTCTAGTCAGAGCGAATTGAATTTTGGATGCATAATCAGCAAATAAAACGTGATTATTTTTTATTGTATGACCTACTGCATTAATTATACTGAGCATGACAGTGTCATTCAATATCACAAAACATCTCAATTTAAGCAATTTTGGGATTCATAATGATACTATGAAAATAAGCAATTCCTCTATTTTATTTTATTCAAATTTATTGATTGAGTACAAAGTTCGAAAAAGAACTAAATACTTTAAAAGTTGTGTTTTTAAATAATTGATGCTATTTTCGTGGTTAAGAATTATAACATAAAGTTAATATGAAAAGTTTAAAGTGAAATTGTTTCTAAATATATGTGATAATAGATGATAATCATGCAAGTTAGTTAATATTTACACTCTAATTTGGCCACACTATACCTATGTTTGATTGTAAAAGATAACAAAATGCTCTAATTACTAGTTTATTGCTTTGTATGAGCCACTCCGAGCTAGGAGAAAGCTAAAAGAGTATTTTGGAGTCAATATGGAGCATGGAAGACCAATCGAAGGATAACACGATCGAAAAAGAGAAGAAAGAGCAATAATGAAATCCGCGCCTAGGTCCGCGGTCAATCCACGAAAGCGGACAGAACATATGTCGAATCCGCGGTCAATCCTCGGCCGCGGATCGGGTGCTGGAGCCAAACATTGCAAGGTCAATTATGTAATTTCCAGGATGACCCTCCTTGACCTATAAGAAGCCCAGTTCGCCCAAATAGAGGATATCGAGGTTTTTGAAGGCAAGAACATGCAAGAAGCAAGGCGGAAGATTCGACATAGAGTTTTTACCTTTCTTCTTCTTGTTTTTATCATTGAGAATGAATTATACCATTATGATTGTGAAAACGATTATGCGTAGCTAAACTTCTAATCTAGAATTTTGATGGAACCTCTTGGAGGATGAATTTCGCGTTATGTTAATATAGATTGCCCTAATAATTTCTCTATTTGTTCAACTATGTTGTGATTGCTGTTGATTGAAGGGCCCTCAATCGGCTGTACCTATTAAGTATGCATTACCCGGGAGAGAATATATATTTAGATAGTTGTTAAACAACATCACTCCTAACATATATGAGAGGATCAATACGAAGGGTTTAAAGGTGGGATTAGGGATAATGAAACTTTGGGTGCGATCTATGTGAGCTGTAACTAAGGCCAACTAGCGTAATTTGGGAGAATATTCTAGTATATTGCTATAATTACTCGGGTGAGAGTTACGACAGTAAGAGTGCTCATGATCGACAGAAAAGACTTAGGTAAATTTATATCTAATATAACGGAAAGGATTCCGACAAGAGGGCAAATCATAACCTTAGACAATTCTCATTTTTCCTTACAATCAATCTATAACTAGTTCTTAATTACTGCTTTTTTATCACGTAATATTTTGTTAAGCAAACACCCAATTTGTTACTCAAATATCTCTGAAGATTGAATACGTGAATTTCTGTGAGTCCAATAGCTGTGATCGATAGATTAATTCCCTGGGATTCGATTCCGGACTTGTTAACCGGAATATATTTGCAGCGACCACTTTGTTTTTTTTATAAGACATAATTGGGCGTGATCAATATTAATGTGTAATTTTTTAAAACTGAACAACAAAAGAGTGGCACATGCCTAAAATATAACCAAAAAAGTAAATAAGACTTGGATGATTGAGATTTTAGGGGGAAACTGAAGCAAAAATATGAAATAGAAAGATAAAAGCTGTACCTTTATTTTTCTTATGGATGCGGCTTTTTGCCTTTAGCATGTTTGACTCATGTAAGAGGAAAGTTGAAACTTCCAATTGCCAAAGCCGTCTCAATCCCAACAACAACAACACCGTCTCTGGGGAGGATAGTATGTACACAGACCTTACCACTACTCTAGGGTAGACAAGCTGTTTCCAAATAGATCCTCGGCATCCTTCCTTTCAAGAACTTCCCACCTTGCTCTTAGGGAGACTCGAACTCACAGCCTATTGGTTGGAAGTGGATGTTGCTTACCGTCAGAACCCATGTGCCAAATTACATTATGTACCCTCGTTTTCTCCATTAAACAATTGTTCTCTTTCTGTTATGTGCAATTTATTTATTCATTCACATGTATTTTTCTGATATGTTTATTAATTAGCCCTCAATCTTTGACTTGTATCAAACCACAAAAAGGAGAAAAAATCTTATTATATTTTTTTCTTGCAAAAAAAAAAAAAATACTCGACTTCTGAATTATATTAAACACCCCCACATTGACTAAAAAAAGATACCACGAAGTTCTCCAAAATTTTGGATCTCCAATTTCGTTGATAAAGTCAAATAAGTACTCCTACTTCTCAAGGAATATATACTGCTTTCTTTGTTTTCTTCTTCTTTGATTATATCCTATACTTCTTTATTTCTCTTTTACTATTAGTCCACTCCCACGTTTTTCTCTTATTTGACTCTTTTAAGCAAGCTCTTGCTTTATCCTCCTTTTTAAAATAATTTCCATTATATGCTTTTGAATGAAACAAGCATCTTCTAATAGCAACCGCTTCTCTCTCTGAATAATGCATTACCATTTTCCTGCTAGTTACGTCCATATCCTTTTTCTTCAACACACAATAACACATTATTTCATTTGTATATTTTCTTGCTTTTTGAGCTCTTCCCTTGTTTCCCAGTATAGTTTATGGTACCTAAAATAGCAAAAATTGTAGTAACGACATGTGCCTGTTGGATTTTGCTACTGGTTATTAACGTACTTTTTTGTTCCGTCCCTAGAAGCTATTTTTCTTGTAGTATATATAACTTAGCACATGGGCAAGATCCAAGGTTTTGTTCTCAAACATCGGGTCAACGCACTTCTCCGGCGTATATTCCGGCGAAGGAAATCGCCGGCGAATTACAAAAAATGTAACCCACTTCCGAGTCTTAGTGCAAAACCCTTTTCAAAATTCTTAAACTGGACAAAAAGTCTCAAGATCAAAGCCAACGCTATCTGCTCAAAAATTCATTGCTCCGGGTCCGGGTCGGGTTCGAGTCGAGGTTACATACAAATCGGGCAAGAACCAGTTGAGGAGAAATCTATGGCTGTGCCAAAAGGTCACATGGCAGTTTATGTGGGACAAAAAGATGGAGCTTTTAAAAGAGTTTTGGTTCCTGTAGTATATCTTAATCATCCTTTGTTTAGGGGGCTGTTGAGGGAGGTTGAAGATGAGTATGGGTTTAATCACCCGGGTGGGATTACTATTCCTTGTCGGATCTCGGAGTTTGAGCGTGTCCAGACCCGGATCAAACAGGGTCGGGTTTCCCCCAACGTGTTGACATGAAAATTGAACTCACACTTGTTTTGTAAAAGATTATCATCACTTGACTACGTATAAGCTTTGGTAATGTAAAAGTAATCAGGTTTTGAGTTAAATACTAAATGCATTCCGAAGCATGATTCAATGTTTTTATTTTGGGTGAAAGAAAAATATATTATTAATCTTCCCAACAACAACTGTACGAGATATACAATGTAAGACTGTACATACTAAGAAAGCTAGGTATTGCTACCAATAATCTCCCCATAGTCGCAGAAAATGCTCCAATGTGTTCAATGTACATCTTTTTTTAAAATATTGTTTGTTCGTAGATTAATGATCTATTTTTAAAAAATTTCTGAAATTAATTTTTTAAGTTCCCAAAATTTAGTTTAGGGTAGATTTTGAATGAAACTTGTTCTCCCACTCACAAAACTTTAATTTTTTTTATAAATAAAATGTATGTCCAAACATAATTTCAACTTCCAAAAAGTTATTTTTGAAAACTACTTAAATTTTTTTTTTTTAAGTTTCAACTAAATGTATGTTTAAACGCTAGCTTAGTTGTTATTTTACATTCTTGTTGTATTTGCTCACATACCGTTCGGATTAGGGACTCTCTAATTCCATAGAGTCTAATTTCGAGCCTTCCATATGTAGTATACTTAGTGCTGCTAGTATTATGATGATGCCTGATCTGCACCCTTCTTCATTGACCCTTCTTGTTAGTCTTCTCCATGTCCCTTGTATTACAGTGTTTTACGACCCAATAATGATGTTGAATTTTCTTCATTGGGATATTACACGACGTAAATAAAATTAAAATTATTATACATATAATATTTAGAGAGAGAAAGAGAGAGACAGATATTAAATGTCCTTTGACTTATTTGTATATTTACTTTTTATTTTATTTTTTGAATTTCCTTGATAGAAGTCGTACCTCCACCATTAAAGATGATAATTCATCAAGTTGTGTAGTTGTTTTGAGTTTTAGTACTCTATTTTCTTATTTGAGACTTTTCATAGGTTTATTATGATTTGAGGGTGTGGAAATGACATCCAATAGCCAACTTTTAAGCATGTTGTTTAAAATATATTCACACTTTACAATATATTTAAAGATTACTAATTTTGCTCAAACTTCAGAATATAACGTCCTAAAATTTAAACCTTAAAATTCAAACTTCAGGACATCGTATCCTAAAGTTCGAATCTTATGTCCTGAATTTTAAATTAGTAGTTCAGAAATTCAGGACACTTAGTACTGAATTCCAAATTAGCAGCTCAAAAATTCAGGACACCAAATCCTAAATTTCCAAATTCAGGATACTTAGTCCTGAAGTTTGCGTGAATTGGCTAATCTTTAAATACATTGTAAATTGTGGATACATTTTAAATAGCGAACTTAAAAGTGGCTATTGTTGTACTTCGCCCCTTGAGGGTATGAATGGCACGACCCCAAGGGGTTCGAAAGCATTTCGGGACATTAGAATTTGAATTACAAGCTTAAAATGGCTAGAGTTAACCAAAGTCAACATTTTGAGCAAAACGAATTTAGATTCATAATTTGAAGATTTCTACAGGTTAGCATGATGATTTTGACTTATAAGTATGTTCGGTTTAGCACTCGAGGTGCTCGAGAGTGATTCGGTACTATTATGATAAAGTTATAACTTGAAGGCTTCTTAAAATTATTAAATTTGATTTGCACCTTGATTCTCAATTGTAATGTTTCTGTATGTGTTTTGAACACTTGGAAAAAATCATATAGGGTATTTGAACTTGTTGAGATGGTTTGAAGGGATTCCGGAGGTCTGGAGTGAGTTTTAGGATATTCAAGGAAAATGTTTAAGGCAAAAATCAGCAATAAAGATAAAAATTACAACATAACTACTTTTCAGCACTTGTATAAATAGTCTCATTTCATATCCAGAGTTTATTTCACCATTTTCGGAGATAGAAAGCTTGGATTGAGGTAAGTTTTAGGGAATTTTTATCTACTTCATTGGAATAAGTAATTCTAACTTAAGTTTATGATTATTACAGGAATCTATCTTTCATTTTGCCTTAGAACCAAGGATTTCAAAGAGAGAAAAGAGAATTTGAACAAAAACATAAGAAAGTAAATTTTATATTTTTAAGACCGATTTGAACTCGAATTTGAAAACACATACATATTCGAACTCGAAAGGTTATGCGTCATCGAAATTTGATCTTGATCTCATGTTTTGACCATATAGGTCCATATTGATTTTTTGTTGACTTTTAAAATATTATTAAAGATCAAAGTTTTATCATTTAAAATTCATCTCTATAGCTTTATTTTACTTATTTGAGTATTCTTTAAACTAGATCGGGCTTGAGAATAGAGCTAGCCCGGGATGTAGGTACGTATCTTACTTAGCCTCAACTTGAGAGAATTTTTCTAAAATAAACTTTTATGCTCAATGCTACTTATTTGGGAGATGATGTATATGCGAGGTGACGAGCATATATGCAGTTATCGAGGTTATACTATGTATAGACATATTTTAGGCTTCTTTATGCCTTGTTTTGGTATATGTTCTATTGTAGCATATTTGTATGACTATTTGAATATCCTTTTTTGTGCTAGAAATCATGTCTAGGCTTTTGATTCCTTATTTGGACATGATGGCTGATCAAGGCCAAGCCTGCACTACTACAAAGTAGCGAGAGTGGTCGAAGCAGCTTTTACCCGAGAAGGTCGGGGTTGATTTCCATATGGAGCTAGAATTGAGAATTGAGTTTCTATCTAAGCTAGAGATGTGTAATTTCTCTTAGTTGCACTTCCAATCATTATTAGTCTTCTGATTACTTCTAACTTAATGCTAATAAGATGCTAAATTAAGCTAAGAATGAAATACTTGAAGGTCATCTAAATGGTAAAAAGGGCACTAAGGAAGTGACTTTCTCCTAGGTGGATACTTGACGGGTTCTTGAGTCTAAGGCAAGATTGTCTTGCTGGGGATTACGATATAACCAATGCACGATACTTCTCACTTTATACCTCACGGTAGTTTGAGCGATTTTGCCCTGATTGACTTTCTCAAGACCAATTGAATATGATAGTTTGTGCAAGCAATCTAGGTTCAATTCGGGTATTACTATCTCTAGGTTTAACCCTTTAATTGGGGCTATCAATCTCTAAAATATACCCCAATTCCTTGTTGGACTAATTTTCCTAGACTTAAGTTCTCTTTCTCAAGAAGAACCCAAGTCAAATAGGCATAAATTAGTGTTTGCAACCACTAATTAAACATGAAATCATAAATTAGTCCAAATGTCAAACACCCATAGACATTAAGCCTTAAAACACAAGACTCATCAAATGCGCACACTAGGGTTGAGCCACAATCCTAGCTAATGGGTCTAACTACTCATGATAATAGAAGAAAACTGATAAATAGATGAAGAAAATCCCATAATATTTAATTATAAACTAATACTTCAAGATTCAATGACAAAAGTACTCTAAAATTACTCAAAATGGTTAAGGAACACTATTCATGAGCACAGCTCAGCGTCAAAATACAACTCATGACCTAAAAATAAAAAAAAACTATTTATACTAGGCCGCATTTACTGGACAAAGATACCCCTGTAGGGGTGGTGCGGACCGCACAAAATCAAGTGCGGCCGCAGTGAGGCTTCCTGACTAACAATTTTGCTCTCTGAACTTGGCCACCGCGGGCCGCACAAAATTTACCGCGGCCGCGGTGGCTTCTGTTGCGGTCCACACAAAATAGGATCGCAGACCGCATTGGCACTAAGCTCCAAATCTTCAACTCTCTGAAGTTCATCTTTGCGGATCGCATAATATTGAGTGCTACTACAGTGAGTCTAGTGCGGTTCACACAAAATGCTGTGCGACCATAATGCTTGATCTTCTGAAAATGCACCTCTCTGAACCTCATCATTGCAGACCGCATTAAATGGTGTGCGGCCGCGGTGGACCTGTTTCACTGTGCTTGGACTTGTCCTTGGTATTTGTGCATGTTTCACTCGTTTTTGAGCTGATGTTGATTAATTGTCACCTTCTTGACCAAACCCTGCAAACAAGTATAACATGTAAGCCTTTGGGACTATTTTGTATACATTTTTAATCGAAAATCAGGTAAGGAGTGTAGAATGCATCATATTCCCTAGTTATCAACTCCCCCAAACTTAAACTTTTGCTTGTCCTCAAGCAAACAAAATAAGACCCACCCCTTAAGAGTAAATCCAAGAAAATTCAACTGACCTAAAGTGACCTCATCTAGCATAAATTGGGACTAACAATTGCCCTCAATTCAAATGAATCATTAACAACATTCACTCTTTTAAGTACCATGGATTTAGTGCGACACAATAACATCAAGAGTTGACTCAACACATCAAAGAAACTCTTTCTATTACTTTGGTCATTATGGAATCCAAACTCATACATCCTCAACTTTCCCTAAGAAAACCTCACCTTTAGGAATGTAGCACTCAGAACGAGGATAATAGAAATACACTCATCTCTCTCAAAGAAAAGTCACAAGTCCGGCTCTAAGTACTATAAGCTTGCACCTTATGTGAGTCACCACTAACGTAAGCTTCATTCAACTCAAGATCATATAGGCTTTTGTGGAGATATAGTGAAGGCTTTTGGTTAGGATAGGAAATGTTTGATCTAAGTAAGTTCCATCTTCCTTTTAGCACTTCATTTGCTTCATTTTGGCACACATTCACTTGACTTTTTAAGTCATTTGCTTCTTTCTAAGGTGTTAGAGAGACACATTGTCACTCTTTCTTGTTCATTTCAAACTTTTTCTCCTTTCTCAACTTTCCACACCTTTCATCTTTTTACTTTTATTGAATTCCTTCATTCTTTTCTACATTGAAAGTTCTCCTTTCTTTTTCTTCATTATGTACCTTTTACCACTTTGATGTATTCCTCGTCTCTCCCCCCCAAACTTATGCTTTTTTCTTGTGCTAAGGAAAGATTGGGTGCCAAGTGAGGATATTTTTAGAATGGGTGCCAAGTGAGGGTATTTTTAGAGCGGGTAAGGCTTGTATCGTGGTTTTTTGAAAGAAAAAGGTCTAAGGCTCAAAAGGATTGACTAGGGATATTATCATTGGTAGGCTATGAAGTGTTCAAGATATCATTAGGATCAAGGAGAGCCTATAATCACATGTCAGGTCAAACTACACTTACGATTTTGCCTAGACAAACATTCAGGGCAAGTTCTAAACTAATGGCTCGGGACTTGGACTTGCAATTCAAATTCTCACCACACAAGCTACGATATTGATAAAGAGACAGAGTCAGGGGCCCACAACAACCTTAGCTCAGATTTGAGCAACACAATGGTCCCGAAAAACCACTTGATGATTATCAGCCAACACAAGAGTCTCAAGGTCACTACTTTCACCATCTTATAAATAACAATTTGTTTTTTACCATAGGATCAAAGGAAAATTTGTTAGGCTCAAGTGAAGCTTTACCTGAGGCACCATTAACAACTAGCTACAAAAATGCAAAAAAAAAAAAAGACTCAAACCCTTAAGAAGGTTGTCATGGCATCCATCATCGGGAAGAGCCACTCGGTTCACACAAATTCCACCTTTGGAAAGAACCGTGTCATTAAGAAAACCAAAGGCTTATTGCACGCAAAAACTCAAAACAAGAAACTCCCTATTGGCCCTATGTCTGCATAGTATCCTAAGTCTGGGTCCCTGGGTCCTCGGTCTGCTCGGGAACCTGTGACTGGCTCCCTGTGGTCTGTGTCTCTACTGGGACCTGGGCCTGGACTGAACCCTAGGCCTGTACTGGAACCTGTGACTAGCTCCCATGAAAATTAGACCTCTATTCTTTCCTATCGTGCGATTTGATTTCTCAATGCTAATTGAACTTCTAATTTGTTCTCTTGCAGATGGTGAGAACACGTACTGCTTCATCAGCTGATCAGCAGGCCTAGCCCCTAGTAGCAGCTCCTTCGAGGGGCAGAGGTCGAGGCCGTGCTAGGGCCTGAGGTAGAGGCAGAGCTCAGCCCAGAGCTCAAGTAGCAGCACCAGTGGCGGAGCCTCGAGTAGAGTTTAACGAGGAGGTTCCAGCCCAGTCAGCTCCAGTGGGGCCAGCTCATGTCCCTGAGGGGTTCATCCCCACCCCGGTACTTCAGGATGCTATGATCCGTCTAGTGGGCCTTATGGAGAGTGTCGCCCAGGCACACTTGCTTCTTGCGGCACCAATCATCTGTCAGGCTGGAGGAGGAGCCCAGACTCCTGCTATATGCACTCTGGAGTAGATGGCTCCCCAATTTCAGACTCCAGCAGCTTAGCCAGTTGGGATAGTTTAGCCTGGTATTGTGGAACAAACCGGAGAGGGGCCAGCTATGTCTGCTGATGCCTTGTGGAGATTGGATAGGTTCACTAAGCTCTTCACTACCACTTTCAGCATTGCATCTTTTGAGGATCCCTAGGATTATTTAGACAGCTGCCATGAGCTTCTCAGGAACATGGAGATAGTGGAGGCTAAAAGGGTAGACTTTGCTACTTTTCGTTTGTCTTGATCCGACAAGGCTTGATGGAGAGATTATTGTTTAGCTAGATCAGCTGGGTCACCAGCTTTGACTTGGATTCGTTCTTTCAGCTATTTATGGAGAAGTTTCTTCCTATCACCCACGATAGGAAAGAATAGAGGTCTGATTTTTACATGATTTAAACTCAAAATCAAGGGTTTTCATGGGGAAAATTGGGTGTTTTGCTTAGAACTTAAGATTTTTGAATTTTGGGGATTTGGACCTCGATTTGAGGTCCGATTTCAAAACAAATTATATATTTGTGTTCGTAGGTGAATGGGTAATCAGGTTTTGACCATGTGGGCCCATGGTCGATTTTTGACTTTTTGGGAAAAACTTTAGGAAACCTATTTTCATGCATTAGAATTGATTCATTTAACATTTATTGATATAGTTAAGTAACTTGTGGCTAGATATAAGTGAATTGGTGGTGGAATCAAGAGATAAAGCGGTAGTTGAGGCTTGAATTGTGTTCGTGGCATCGAGGTAACAGTTTGGTCTAACCTTATCTTGAGGGATTTGGAATTGTGTCCTATTTGCTTTGTGTTAATTGTTGAGTACGACGTATAGGCATGGAGACGAGTATCTATACGTTGGTGTCAAGCATGCCCGTGAGTCTTATGCTATGATTAATATGACTCCATTTTGTATTGTTCATGCCTTATGTGATATTTCTATTGTTGAACAAGGCTTGTGGAAGTAATTTTGGTAATTAAACATTGAAGACCGTTGGCTCAAATTGTGAAATGACTTGTTGACTTATTGTTGGCAATTGAACATTATAGAGCATTGGCTCAAGTTGTGAATTGAGTTGTGAAGGGAATGTGAAAAAGAGAAGAGGATTATGATATTGTCTCCCTTTTCGGGATGTTGTTGCTTTTAATGCTATCTCCCTTGCCGGGTTGTTGTTGCTTTGGATATTGTTCGCTTTCCGGGATAAGATTGTTGTAATATTATTCCATTACTGGGATTTTATTGTGATTTTATTTATTTCCTTGCCCTTATTGCTTATGATTGTTGTTTGGGTGACGAAGAGTGTTAAAGTACGAAGGGTGATGCCATGCATCGTATTGGTGAGAGAGTATTAAAGCACGAAGGGTGATGCCGTGCATGATAACTGCGAGAGAGTGTTAATGCATGAAGGGTGATGCCGTGCTCCACGATGTACCATTCCGTGCCTTTATATGAGTGATAACACGCGAAGGATCATTCCGTGCCATGATTATGTTAGATAAAAGCATGAAGGGTGATGCCGTGCCACTTATATCTATTTTAGGGTGAGGACGAGAGTAAAAGCACGAAGGGGGATGCCGTGCACTTGTCTTTGATATTCTGATTTTTATTTATAATTGAGTTATGGTGTTCTTTACATTTAACTGTTGTTTTCTATTGTCACTTGTTGTTTCCCCGCAACATGATTTCCCCTTCCTATCTTTAATTGTATAGTTTTGCTTTTATTTTTCGCTGTATATGATTTAACTACACATGTTTGTTTGGTAGTCTGGCCCTAGCCTCGTCACTACTTCGCCGAGGTTAGGGTAGGCACTTACCATCACATGGGGTCGGTTGTGCTGATACTACACTCTACACTCTTTTGTGTAGATCCTTGTACTGGAGCATACAGACCTTAGCTTTGGGTTGCTGCCTTTAATGTGATGACCCGAAAGGTCATCACTTGTTTTAAAAATAATTTTTGTGTTCTGAGGCCTTAAAACCACCTTTTTGTCCCACCTCGATCTGCATGCATAGGTCCGAACATGCATCCGGAAAGCCATTATGTGAAAAGCTCTGAAAAATGATAAATTTTGCTTTTAAAATAAATTTAGGTTGACTTCGGTGAATATTTTTGGTAAACGGACCCGGACCCATGATTTGATGGTCCCCGAAGGTCCGTAAGAAAATATGGGACTTGGGCATATGCCCGGAATTGAATTCCGAGGTCCCAAGCCCGAGAAATAAATTTTTGAAGAAAATTATTTAGCTGGAATTGTAGAGTTTTTAGAAAATTTGAATGTAATTGAATTTGATGGTATCAGGTCCGTATTTTGGTTTTGGAGCCCGGTACAGGTCTTATATGTGATTAAGTTGAGCCTGTAAAATTTGGTAGTAAACAGATTTAAAATGACGTGAATTGGACCTTCGGCTGTTAAAATTTGAATTTAAGAGTTCATGAGATTTATCTTTGATTTTGATGCTAAATTCATTGTTATTGATGTTATTTTGATGATTTGATCGCACGAGCAAGTCCGTATGATATTTTTGGACTTGTGTGCATGTTTGGTTTGGAGCCCCGATGGCTCCGGTGAGTTTGGATCGGCCACAGAGTGAAATTTGGACTTAGGAAATTATTGGTATATTGCACGTCTGCAGGCTTCGCATTTGCAAAGCCTGGCTCGCAAATGCGAAAGTTGACCTGGGCTGACTTGGTCGCTAATGCAACGTTTATATCGCAAATGCGATATTGCGTTTTCGAAGGGTCCCTCACAAATGCGAATGTGACCGGAATTTTACTTGGTTCCAAATGCGATAAAATCTTTGCATTTGCGAAGTGAATAGTTTCAGAGGGGTTTGTATTTGCGAACCCTGGTCGCAATTGCGATATTAGAGACCAGTTTATATTTTAATATAAACTTAGACGTATTTTTAGCCATTTTTCAAACCTTTTCAAAACCTAAACATCTTTGGGCGATTTTTCAACGACAACTACTTTTCCAAATCATTTGTAAGTCATTTATAACTCATTTCTTTCAATCTAATCCATCTTTTTACATGATTTCAACTCAAAATCAAGGGTTTTCATGGGGAAAATTGGGTGTTTGGGGTAGAACAGAGGATTTTTGAATTTTGGGGATTTGGACCTTAATTTGAGGTCCGATTTAAAAACAAATTATATATTTGAGTTCGTGGGTGAATGGGTAATCGGGTTTTGGATCAAACCTCAGGTTTTGACCATGTGGGCCCGGGGTCGATCTTTGGCTTTTTGGAAAAAACTTTAGAAAACCTATTTTCATGCATTAGAATTGATTCATTTAGAATTTATTGATATAGTTAAGGAACTTGTGGCTAGACAAAAGCGAATTGGTGGTGAATAAAGAGGTAAAGCGGTAGTTGAGGCTTGAATTGTGCTCGTGGCATCGAGGTAAGTGTTTGGTCTAACCTTAGCTTGAGGGATTAGGACTTGTGTCCTATTTTCTATGTGTTAATTGTTGAGTACGACGTATAGGTATGGTGACGAGTATTTATAAGTTAGTGTCAACCATGCCCGCGAGTCTTATGCTATGATTAATGTGACTCTGTTTTGTATTGTTCATGCCTTATGTGATATTTCTATTGTTGAACAAGGCTTGTGGAAGTAATTTTGGTAATTGGTCATTGAAGAGCATTGGCTTAAATTGTGAAATGACTTGTGGAATTATTGTTGGAAATTGAACATTATAGAGCATTGGCTCAAGTTGTGAATTGAGTTGTGAAGTGAACGTGAAAAAGAAAAAAGGATTATGATGTTGTCTCCCTTTCTAGGATGTTGTTACTTTTAATGTTATATCCCTTGCCGGGACGTTATTGCTTTTGATATTGTTACTTTGCCAGGATATGATTGTTGTACTATTGTTCCCATGCCGGGATTTTATTTATTTTCTTGCCCTTATTGCTTGTGATTGTTGTTTGGGTGAGGAAGAGTGTTAAAGAATGAAGGATGATGCCGTGCATTGTATTGGTGAGAGAGTGTCAAAGCACGAAGGGTGATGCCATGCATGATAATTGTGAGAGAGTGTTAATGCATGAAGGGGGATGCCGTGCCGCATGATGTGCCATTCCGTGCCTATATATTAGTGATAATGCATGAAGGATCATCCCGTGCCATGATTATGTGAGGTAAAAGCACGAAGGATGATGCCGTGCCATTTATATCAATTTTATGGTGAGGACGAGAGTAAAAGCACAAAGGGGGATGCTGTGCACTTGTCTTTGATTTCCTGATTTTTACTAATAATTGAGTTATGGTGTTCTTTACATTTAAATGTTGTTTTCTGTTGTTACTTTTTGTTTCCCCGCAGCATAATTTCCTGTCCTATCTTTAATTGTACAGTTTTGCTTTTATTTTTCGATGTATATGATTTAACTGTACAGGTTTGTTTGGTAGCCGGGTCCTAGCCTCGTCACTTCTTTGCCGAGGTTAGGTTAGGCACTTACCAGCACATGGGATCGGTTGTATTTATACTACAGTATGCGCTCTTTTGTGCAGACCCTTGTACTAGAGCATACAGACCTTAGCTTTGGGTTGCTGTTTAGTGTAATGACCCAAAAGGCCATAACTTGTTTTAAAAATAAATTCTGTGTTTCAGGGCCTTAAAACTATATTTTTGTCCCACCTTGATTTGCGTGAACAGTCCGGATGTGCATCCCAAAAGCCATTATGTGAAAATCTGTGAAAAATAATGAATTTTGCTCTTAAAATGAATTTAGGTGGACTTCGATCAAAATTTTGGGTAAACGGACTCGGACCCGTGATTTGATGGTCCCGAAGGGTTTGTAGGAAAATATGAGACTTGGACGTATGCCCGGAATCGAATTCCTAGGTCCCAAGCCCGAGGAATGAATTTTTGAAGAAAATCGTTTAGCTGAAATTGTAGAGTTTTTGGAAAATTTGAATGTAATTGAATTTGATGGTATCAGACCAGTACTTTAGTTTCGGAGCCTGGTACAGGTCTTATATGTGATTTAAGTTGAGCTTGTAAAATTTGGTAGGAAAGAGACTTGAAATGACGTGAATCGGACCTTCAGTTGTTAGAATTTGTATTTAAGAGTTCATGAGATTTATCATTGATTTTGATGCTAAATTTATAGTTATTGATGTTATTTTGATAATTTGATCGCACGAGCAAGTGCGTATGATATTTTTGGACTTGCGTGCATAAAGGTTTGGAGCCCCGAGGGCTCGGGTGAGTTTTGGATAGACCACAGAGTGAAATTTGGACTTAGGAAATTACTGGTATGTTGCAGGTCTGCAGGCTACACATTTGCAAAGCCTAGCTCGCAAATGTAAAAAAGTATCGCAAATGCAAAAGTCGACCTGGGCTGACTTGGTCGCAAATTCGACATTTATATTGCAAATTGGATACCGCATTTCCGAAGGGTCCCTCGCAAATGTGAATGCGACTGAAATTTTACTTGGTCACAAATGCGACAAAATCTTCACATTTGCGAAGAGAACAGTTCCTGAGGGGTTCGCAATTGCGAACCCTGGTCGCAATCGCAACACCAGAGACCAATTAATTGAAACTTAGACGCATTTTAAGCCATATTTCAAACCTTTTCAAGACCTAAACACCTATGGATGATTTTTCAAAGACAACTACTATTCCAAATCATTTTAAAGTAATTTTTAACTCATTTCTTTCCGTCTAAATCATGTGTTTACATGATTTTAACTCAAAATCAAGGGTTTTCATGGGGGAAATTAGGTGTTTTGGGTAGAACTTGGGGTTTTCGAGTTTTGGGGATTTGGACCTCGATTTGAGGTCAGATTTCAAAACAAATTATATATTTGAGTTCGTGGGTGAATGGGTAATCGGGTTTTGGATCGAACCTCGGGTTTTGACCATGTGGGCCCAGGGTCGATTTTTGACTTTTTGAGAAAACTTTAGAAAACCTATTTTCATGCATTATAATTGATTCATTTAGCATTTATTGATATAGTTAAGTAACTTGTGGCTAGATAGAAGCGAATTGGTGGTGGAATCAAGAGATAAATCGCTAGTTGAGGCTTGAATTGTGTTCGTGGCTTTGGGGTAAGCGTTTGGTCTAACCTTAGCTTGAGGCATTAGGAGTTGTGTCCTATTTGCTATATGTTAATTGTTTAGTACGATGCATAGGCATGGTGATAAGTATCTTTGTTGTCAAGCATGTCTGTGAGTCTTGTGCTATGATTAATATGACTCCGTTTTGTATTGTTCATGCCTTATGTGATATTTCTATTGTTGAACAAGGCTTGTGGAAGTAATTTTGGTAATTGAACATTGAAGACCATTGGCTTAAATTGTGAAATGACTTGAGGAATTATTGTTGGAAATTGAACATTATAGAGCATTGGCTCAAGTTGTGAATTGAGTTGTAAAGTAAATGTGAAAAAGAGAAGAGGATTATGATATTGTCTCCATTTTCGGGATGTTGTTGCTTTTAATGCTATCTCCTTTGCCGGGTTGTTGGCTTTGGATATTGTTCCCTTTCCGGGATATGATTGTTGTAATATTATTCCATTGCCGGGATTTTATTGTAATTTTATTTATTTCCTTGTAAGGCCTCGTAAAAATTTTGTGCTTAAAACCTAGTAGCTCGCAAGCTCGCCGTGGTTCGGACACTTTTTATCGATTTTGCACTTAAAAACCAAAAGAATCAATGTTTCTAGAAAATTATCATTTTGCGGTCCAGAATGCGGTCGAATATCAACTATGCGGACTGCATTTTGCCGCAGAATGAAGCAGAAAGTTCGTCAAAATTAATGTTGAAAATGCGGTCCATTATGCGGTCGCATAATCAATATGCGGACCGCATAATCGTTGCATAAGTTCCTCAAGGATTTGTGAGGTCAATTCTGCGGTGCAAAATACGACCGCATAACTGGAATGCGGACCGCATAACTGGAATGCGGACCGCATTCCTGTCGTAGACCCAGGCAGACCTTCAGAGTTTTTGGGCGCATTTCTGCAGTCCAATCTGCGAACCACATTTCTATTTTGCGATCGCAGAATGCAACTGCAGATTTGCTCGGGCTTCTATTTTTTAAAATTTTAAAGCCCGACCCCCTTTCTAATAAAACACCCCAACCCCTCATTTTAACATACTTTCTGAGCAAAATAAGAGAGAGGGAGTAGAGGGTCCTGGAGAGAGAAAGTCCATCTTCATCAAGTTGATTTTTCAAAGTCACCAAAGCCTGGGAAATTTCAAGTATTGTCTTCACTTCTGTTCTTGCAGGTAAAAATCCCCTACTCTTTTTCCATTTGATTTTCCCTATTTGAACAAAAAAGGGGATTCCCATGCATTAATTCTTGAAAACCAAAGGTGGGATTGTGCATGCATGTCTTTAAAAAATAAAAATCTAGTAAGAGTAATTGGGTAGCAGTAGAGAACTGCAAAAGGAGAATTGGTAACCTAAATAGGCTCGGGTAGTAAATTATGGACTTCATTGCTAAGGCATATGTGTTAATTTTTGAACTAGATTAACATTGCTAGACTGCTTGGTGANATGGCTTGTTGTGGGCAATTACCAATGTGACATTAAACGTATATGGGTTGTTGAATATGATGGAAATAGTATTGATGGTTATGGAAATACTCGTAATATTGTTGTTGTTAATTCTTGAGAAGTATTGTTGTTGACCTTTGTGAATTGTTTGTTGTTGTGTTGTTTGTGGATTGAAACTGTACGGTGGGATCGGGTTACACGCCGCAATACGAAGTAATGAGGTATGGGTTGTGGTCATAAGGGTGACCGAGGTAATAAGGGTGGCCGAGGTCATAAGGGTGGAAAGTGATCGAAATCACTATTGAAACAAAATATGAGCAAATTGTGAAACTATTGAAGTGAAATCGTGGAAGGGGAAAACAAGAGAGTTTGTAAACTTGTTTGGCTTGATTGTTCCTTCATATGTGTTTGGTTGCTGCATCCATTACTGTTACCTACTTATGTGTGGTTTGAGTTTACTTGAAACAAGTTTGTTCATACATACCAGTACAAGTCAAATGTACTGACGTCCCTTTTACCGGGGGCGCTACATTCGTCTTATGATTGTAGATGGACCTATAGCAGGTACTCCATTCCACCGACCATAGCTCCTAATTACTTCCTGCCAGCTGAATTGGTGAGCCCCTTTCCTTTCGGGGCCCTGCGTGGCTCATGCCGCTTCTGTTCTTGTCTTTTGGGATCCTGTTTTGGTATTTATAAAAGGTATAGCCGGAGCCTTATTGCCGGCAAGTATTTTATTATTCCTCTTTCATCTTTAAAGGCTCCGTAGACAGGCAATGTGGGTTAAGAACTTATGTAAATATGTATTTTGTAAGTTGGGCGATGTAAGTTCTAAACCACGCTAAAGATTATCTATGTTATGTATGCTTTTGTAACAAGGTGTTCCAATTATAGTTAGATGTTTCACTTGGTTAATAAGAAATGAAAAATGTGGGGTTACTCGGTCGAGCGCCGGTCATGTCCCTCGAATTTTGGGGCGTGGCATTCCTTGCCCTTATTGCTCGTGATTGTTGTTTGGGTGAGGAAGAGTGTTAAAGCACGAAGGGTGATGCTATGTATTGTATTGGTGAGAGAGTGTCAAAGCACGAAGGGTGATGCCGTGCATGATAACTGTGAGAGAGTGTAAATGCACGAAAGGTGATGCCGTGCTGCACTATGTGCCATTCTGTGCCTTTAAATGAGTGATAATGCACGAAGGATCATTTCGTGCCATGATTATGTGAGGTGAAAGCACGAAGGGTGATGCCGTGCCACTTATATCGATTTTAGGGTGAGGACGAGAGTAAAAGCATGAAGGGGGATGCCGTGCACTTGTCTTTGATATTCTGATTTTTATTGATAATTGAGTTATGGTGTTTTTTACATTTAACTGTTGTTTTCTATTGTTACTTGTTGTTTCCCCGCAGCATGATTTCCCCTTCCTATCTTTAATTGTATAGTTTTGCTTTTATTTTCCACTGTATATGATTTGACTACACAGGTTTGTTTGGTATTCTGGTCCTAGCCTCGTCCCTACTTGGCCAAGGTTAGGCTAGGCACTTACCAACACGTGGGGTCGGTTGTGCTGATACTACACTCTGCACTCTTTTGTGCAGATCCTAGTACTGGAGCATACAGACCATAGCTTTGGGTTACTTCCTTCAGTCTACTTGGAGACCCGAGGTAGTCCTGCATGCGTCCGTAGGCCTTGGTGTCTCCTTCTATCCTTTCATTCTGTTTCTTTTATGTATTTAAGAGACAATGTTGTATTTATCTTTCGGACCCGTATTTGTAGTATTCTTAGACAATCTATGAAATTGTGACACCAGTTCTAGGTAGTTTATGTTGTGGATCGGTATTGGTATCATTATTGAATATTACGTTTCAGACTTCCGCTTACTAAATTCCGCTATTTATATGATGTTGACTCTTAATTGTTAAATAAAATGGGGAAAAAGGTAAATAATACAAATGGGTGGCTTGCCTAGCTTTCACTAGTAGGCGCCGTCACAACTTTTGAGGGTGGGAAATCCGGGTCGTGACAAGTTGGTATCAGAGCTCTAGGTTACTTAGGTCTCACATTTCATGGACAAGCTTTGTAGAGTCTGAGGGATCGGTACAGAAACATTTGTATTTATCCTCTAGAGGCTACGGAGTTAGGAAAAAAATCACATCTATTATTCCCCGCCGTGCAATTTGATTTCTCAATGCTAATTGAACTTCTACTCTATTCTCTCGCATATGGTGAGAAAAAATACCTCTTCATCAGCTGACCAGCAACCCGATCCCCCAGTAGCATCTCCTGCAATATGCAGAGGTCAAGGCCATGCTAGGGCCCAAGGTAGGGCCAGAGCTCAGCCCAAAGCTCGAGCAACAGCACCAGTGGTAGAGCCTCAGGTTGAGTTTGACGAGGAGGTTCAGCCCAGTCAGTTCCAGTGGGGCCAGCTCATGTCCCTAAGGGGTTCATCGCCTTCCCGGTACTTGAGGCTGCTCTGGTCCGTCTAGTGGGCCTTATGGAGAGTGTCGCCCAGGTAGGCTTGCTTCTTATGGCACCAGCCATCTGTTAGGCCTGAGGAGGAGCCCAGACTCCTGCTATTCGCACTCCGGAGCAGATGGCTCCCCAGTTTCAGACTCCAGTAGCTCAGCCAGTTGAGATACTTTAGCCTGTATTATGGCACATACCGGAGAGGAGCCAACTATGTCTGTTGATGCCTAATGGAGATTGGACAAGTTCATTAACCTCTTCAATACCACTTTCAGCGGTGTATCTTTTGAGGATCCCTAGAATTATTTAGACAGCTGTCATGAGGTTCTCAGGAACATGAGGATAGAGGAGACCAATGGGGTCAACTTTGCTACTTTTCATTTGTTTGGATTCGCCAAGGCTTGTGGAGAGATTATTGTTTAGCTAGACCAACTAGTTCACCAGCTTTGACTTGGATCAGTTCTTTCACCTATTTATATAGAAGTTTCTTCTTATCACTCAGAGGGAGATCTATCGTAGGCAGTTTGAGCATTTCCAATAGGGTTCTATGACTGTTACTCAGTACGAGATCAGGTTTATTAATTTGGCCCGTCATGCTCTTCTTTACTTCCCATTGAGATAGAGAGAGTGATGAGGTTCATTGAGGGACTCGTTCAACCTATTCTACTTCAGATGGCTAAGGAGACAGGGAGCGAGATTTCCTTTCAGGATGCGGCCAATGTGGCCAGGAGGGTTGAGATAGTTTTATCGGGGGGG